>PVHY01008858.1:0-59353 GCA_004024945.1 Uropsilus gracilis | reverse complement strand
CTCTCGTTGCCCGGGGTACCACGGACTCAAGCCATCCCCAGCCTCAGCTTCCCAGGTAGCTGGGATTACAGGCGTGCGCCACCACGCCCAGCTGTTTTTTTTTTGGAACCAGGTCTCACTACGGGCCCCAGGCGGGACTCGAACCGCGATCCCTGGCCCCGGCCGCTTCATAGGCTGAAGCTTACAAGCACGAGCCACCTTGCCCGGCCTTAAACTGTTTTCTAAAGCAGTTGCACTGCTTTACATTGTCACTACCAACATATGAAGGTTCCAAATTCTCTATATCCTCACCACCATAAGTATCTGTCCTTTTGATTATAGCCATCTTGTTGGTATGGATTTCATTGCGGTTTTGGTTTGCATTTCCCAAATGACTGATGGTATTGAACTTTTTTTTTTTTGGTGTTAAATATTTTTTCATGTGCTGATTTTCCATCTGTATATCTTATCTGAAAAAAGATGTTTATTCAGATCCTTGCCCATTTTTAAACTAGACTATCAATTAAGTCAGCTGATCTATTTTGAGGTAATTTTTTTGGTATATTGTGAAATAGGGATCAAACATCATTTTTTTTAATGCAGATATCCAGTTTTTCCAGCATCACTTGTTGATAAAAGTTATAATTCCCCCCAATGATTATCTTGGCACTCTTGTTAAAAATAAACTGACCTAAGAGATGGTTTCTGGAATGTGAGTATATCTTTCTTTAAAACAGTATCACACTGTATTGATTCTAGAAACTTTATAATCAATTTGAAACCAGAAAGCATGAGTTCTTCAAACTTGCTTTCTTTTCAAAACATTTCAAAACATTTGTGGCTATTCCAGGCCCCTTTCATATTTGCTGAATTTTAAGATAAGTTTGTCAATTTTTGATGTAATGCCAGCTGGGATTCTGAAAGGCATTATACTGAATCTGTTTATTAAATTGTGGAGTATTACTTCTTCTATGGTAACACAGGCCCACATCAAAAAACAAGAAAGATTTCAAATAAAATCTTCTGTCCTTAGGAACTAGAAAGTGATGAACAAACAAAACCAAAAGCTAGTAGAAGGAAGCAATAAACATAAGAGCAGAAGCATGTAGATATCAAAAAGATAGTACAAAAGATTAATGAAACCAAAAGCTGATTCTTTGGAAAAATAAACAAAGTAGAAAGACCTCTAGCTAGACTTTTTAAGAAAAAAGGAAAAAAAAAACCTCAAATAGAATCAGAAACAAAGGAGAAGCTATAACACCTCAGAAATCCAGAGGATCATTAAGAGATTATTATGAACACTATTTTACTACTAAGTTAGATAACCAAAAAGAGATGGGTAAATTCAAGGAAATATACAACACAAACCAGGAAGAAATAGAAAAATGGAGCAGAACAATTATCAGCAGGAAAATAGAATCAATAATCAATAGTCTCACAAAAAATGAATATCCAGGCCCGGATGGTTTCACCAGTGAGTTCCACCAACCTTCAGAACATCTATTATAAATTCTTCCCAAAAATTGAGAAAGAGGAAATAAATTCAAACAAAATTTCTAAAATTTTATAGGTTAATATTATCCTGATACCAAAACTAGACAAAGACATCATGAAAAAAGATTTCCCTGGTGAAACTAGATATAAAAGCTCTCAACAAGATCTTAGCAAGCTGAATCCAACAATGCATTAGAAAGCTCATACATGATGACCAAGTGGGCTTTTTTCCAGGGAAATAAAGATGGTTTAACTTACAAAAACCAATTAATTTATTCACAACATCAACAAAAGGAAAGATAAAAATTATGTCAACATGTCAACAGATGTTGAAAAAAGAACTGGGTAAGATCCAATTTTAAGATTAAAAACCCTCAAAAATGGGAGTAGTTGAACATACCTCAACATATTAATAACCAACAAACCTAAAGTTAACAACATTCACAATGGTGAAAAAACTATAAGCTTTTCCACTAAGATATGGTATAAAAAAAGGATGTCCACTTTACCATACTATTCACCATATTGAAAGTTCAACCACAGAAGAGAAAGATGTAGAAAGCATCCAAACCACTAGTTTCAGATGACTGTACACACAAAAACACCTAAAGCTTCACTAAAAAGCAATAAAGTGAACAGTGAAGTGGTAGGTTAAAAATAAGGTCAATTTACAAAAATCAGTTGTATTCCTACATGCAAAGGACAAGTTAGAAGAGAAAAAAAATAAGAAAACAATCTCATTTATAATCACAACCACAACAACAAAAATGAAATACCTTGGAATAAACTTAACAAAGCTGAAAAACCCATCTAATGTAAACTTAGGCATTACTAGAAGAAATAAACTGTATCAAAAAAATGGAAAGATACACTCTTCATTAACATTGCCAAAATTACTATCTTACCCAAAGCAATATTCACATTCAATACAATCCCTATCAAAGTTTCAAAGGTATTTTTCAAAGAAATAGAAAAAAGCATTATTGAAATTCAAATTTTGTCGTGAGCCAGACACAATGTGATCTAATGGTCCCGAGGGGGAGAGTAAGGATGTTGAGTCAAGAAGATCCCAACAGAAGTGGCTCACAGCCTCTCTCTCTCTGGACTGTGGCCCCCAGTTTATTTTTCACCAGACTTTTATAGTCACCAACAAACAATCAACAACAAAGGGGTTTCACCTGAAACTTCTCAAGTCATGGCCAAACCTACTCCACTTGAAGGTGGTATTCCAATTAAGCAAACATTCAGCAGCTTTATCAAGGCAGGTCAATAATGAGAGCACACACATCTCCTGACACAAATGAACCACAAAACACCCCAAACAGTAAAAACAAAAAAAAGCAAAAAAAAAAAAAAAAGGAAGCTTGACAGTACCAAACTGCCAGATTTCAGACTATATCACTATGTTATAATAATCAAAATAGTATGGTACTAGAACAAAAATAATCATACTATTGGAATCAAGAACACAGAAATTAATCCACACTAATATGGACAGTTAAAGTAAAACAATGGAATTAGGAATACACACTAGAGGGAGGAAATTCACTTTAATAAATGGTGTTAGGAAAATTGGACAGTCAAATGCAGAAGAATGAAACTAGACCACTATCTCACACCTAACAGAAAAATTAATTCAAAATGGATTAAAAACATGAATGTAAGACCTGAAACCATAAATACATGCAAGAAAGCATAAATAGAACACTCTATGACATAGGTTTCAGTTATGATCTTTGTGACTTCATCTTTAGAGTAAGAGAAACAAAAGAGAATATAAATAATTAGAACTATATCAACTAAAAAGCTTCTGTATGGTAAAAGAAAAGTATCAGTAAAACAAAAAGACATTCATGGAGGGTGAACCACGAGATTACAAAGATGTGAAATTTATATATAAATAAATTATTTGATTAAAAAAGACATTCAATGAATCAGAGAAAATATTTGTACAGTATATATCTGGAAAGGGCCTGATAGCCAATATGTACAGAGAACTCAAACAATGCAACAAAAAAGGGAAAAAAAGAACATAATAAAAAGTGGACAATAGAGCTAAAATAGGCACGTCTCTAAAAAAGAAATATAGATGCCCTGCAGGCACATGAAAAAAATGCCCATTATAACTTATCATCAGAGAATTATAAACCAAAATCACAATGAGATACCATCTCTCATCTGTGATAATGGCCCATATCAAAAATAGCAAAACAACAAATATTAGCAGGGTGTGGGGGAAAAAAAAAGAAATCAAATACTGTTGGTGGGAATTTACACTGGTCTTGTCCCTACCAAAAAAATTTTCTTTAAAAAAATATTTTTGAAAAACAGAATATTTCAAAATCTGACTTAGATCTGAGGTTAAGAGGGGAGGAGAAGGAAGATAGCAGGGTAGGGAGGAAGCAAAAAAGACCATGGTGGAGGACTATGCGTGCTCTTGGTGGTGGTTGTAGTGTGGTAACTCACACATAAAGGGTGTGAATCTATACCTCTAAGTCATCTGCAGTGTGACAAACCAATGTCCCAATTAAAAAAAAATTACTTCCTCAAGCCATGTAAAGTCTTTATTTCAACAATGTTTTGTAGTTTTCAGTGTATCTATCATATCTCTTGCTAAGTTTATTGCAAAATTCTTTATTCTTGATGCTATTGTAAATCAAACTATCCCTTAGTATTAACAGCACAACACAACACACACTCATACACAGATTGGTCTGGCATTTACAAAGTCTTTCACGCTTGCTACAAACCAAAGCTGTGAGATAAATTTAATTATAACTGTTATAGATGAAAAACCTAATGACCAAAGAAGGCAAAAGATTTGACCAATCGTTCAGCTAGAAACACAAATCTAAGACACAAATTCAGGTCTTATAACTCTAGACAATGCTTGATTTTATACTACACTGAATATCATGGACACAATTGCTGTTCAAAATCAACAGCAAATGGACTCTTGATTCATATGGTGCAGAGTAAGAAGAGTATAAACTTTGTAATCAGACACATCTGGGTTCCAGTACCAAGTCAATCTCTCACCTTCCTAATTTCTCAGGATAAACTAGGGAGTGAAATACCTGGATTTAAGAACCTGGACAATGGCAGGTATTAGGTCATATTCATCTTGTCAGCACTTCTTAAATCTCTTAACATGTCACTTGAAAACACAAACATTTGTGTGTGTGTGTGTGTGTGTGTGTGTGCGCACTTAATATGAATTTCATTTTACTGATATTGTTACAAAGCCTGAAACAACAAACCTTCAAGGTCACATCAGAAGATATATGAAATTATTTTCGTAATTTTCATAATTATAAAAGATTAGCATCTATATAAGTATAATCTATATATTCAGATGACTATCAAATAATACCACTAACCAAGATTCTGCCCTTAAATTCCAGAACTAATATTCAACTTTTACAAATTACTTGCATTTTTACAAAGAAATCTAATCCAACATCTCAGATTTACCAGGTCCAACTCGATTATCTCCAACTACCAACCAATCCCTCCCACTAATTTTCCCAGTAGTATTAATGATAACTTTATTTCCCAAAATATCTAGTTCCACTCTTTAATCTTCTCCTTTTTCTCATATCAAATCTATAAAAACATCTTGCCAGCTATACCTTTAAATATATCCAGAATTTGAACACATCTTCTGCTACCTCCTCTGCTATCACTACAAGTCACCATTAACACCTAAGCTGATATTTGGACTTCTCACTCTGTTCCTTGCAATCTAATATCCACAAAGCAGACAATTTGATCTTGTTAAAACCTGAATTAGAGTGTGTCACTTCTCTGCTCAAAGCATGCTTTCTCTTCTCATTCAGAGTAAAGAAAGTCCTTACTAACACCTCTAAGTCGCTACATGATCTGGGTCCTCTGTTGCCTTATTTCAACTCTTGCTGTGTCTCTCATTAACTCCACACTGACCTCCTTATGGTGCTGTAAGAGAACTGTGAGTCTGGACACTATACTTCTTAGATAGGGACATCTGGAACCAAGGGACATTGGGTTAGACTTTAAAAGACAGAGCTGATGGGCATCTGGGCGGGGCCTTCTAACTTCTGCAGCTTCTACTGGCCTGCTTCTCTCCAGGCCCAAGTGCAGCCCTTCAGCTGATTCCTGCCTTCAGCATTTACTCACCTCAGCATCTGGGTAGGCTGCATGATCCAGCTCTTTGTGAGACAATGGCGGCCCCTACCTTGACTCTGTGACAGATTCCATTTTGAACTTGGGTTCTCTCCTCCACTTCCAGCCCTCTAGGACCTGCAAAACCTTTTGCTCCTGCTGGGAGGTTGCCTTGGAGTCATTTTTCTGGCAGCTCCTAGGCTTTGGCTTTGGTTGATTCAATCTAGACTCTGCCTATTTTGTTGAATGCTTGCTCATGAAGGGAAACAGATCAAGAGTCTATATTTTGAAAATCTTTTCTCCTCTACTCCTCTCCTTTCTCTATTCCCTTTGAACCTCTCACTTATTAAAAATCTTTGGGCATACCACAGTTTGATTACTTGTACATGGTAAGTATTGATCCACAAAGCAGGCAACATGGGCTTTTCCTCTTAACCCTGTGGGGTTCCAGGACACCCCTTGGGTTTGCCTGGTAGCAGTTTTGGTATATTGGTTAGGACCAAGTCATGAATGGTAAAGCAGCCATGGGGGAAGAATTGGAATTACCTGTAGCACTGACTACCATAATGCTGTGAATATGGCTTTGGTTTCTCTGGTATGTTTATCTTTTTTCTTCATGTATGTGTGACTTCTTCCTGACCCTTATGTTATTCACAACAATATGGATGACGCTAGAAGGAATCATGCTAGCAGAAATAAGTCAGAAAGAAAAGGAGAAATACTGGATGGTCTCACTGATATGAGGGACAAAGTGAAAGCAATATAACAGACAAGAAAAATTAAAAAATAATTTTTAGCAAAATTGAAGCATAGAGGGGGAGATGGGAAAGCCAGGGGGTGGGAGGGGCACAAAAGAAAAATGATGGTTCACAGGTGATAAGGTGGTGGGAGAATCCCAGGATAGATAACGATGTAAAACAAAATAAATTATATAATAAATAAAAATTTGAAAAAATAAAATTTTAAACCTCCAATCCATCTCTGGGTATTTCATACCCCTTTTCTCTAGTTTATTTTTTCTTCTTAGCACTTACCAATTTCTAACACAGATTTCCATGAAGACAAGAATTTTATCTGTTTTGTTTATCCTACAGTGTCTAGAGTCAGGCCTGGCATTCATAGTAAAGAATGTAAGTATCTAGCTGTGGTGTTGTACTAGATGTCCTATAAAGAGATCTATAAATTCATGTATGTCAGTTCAGAAACATATAAATCACTTTAATATTTTTCACACAGGAAGGCAGAGTTGATAAAATTAATATAAAACAGACATCAGCTATATTCAATAGTGGCAAGAAAATAAACTAAGTCAGCAAATCCAAGTTTTATATCCTTACAGTCAACAGTTAAATACCCTGACTCTCTGAAACTCAATTCCCATGTGCATTACCAAAAAAAATATTTTTAAAGATAATGCCCTTCCCTCAGAGATACGATAAAGCCCAAATTAAACAGTATACATAGGAATAAACTATAAAATATGGTATGTATTGCAGTATGATTGCAACTATCAACTTTCATAAGCATGAGAAACATCACAGAGTAGTAAAAATCTGCCACCTCAAAGTCTTTAGCAAAGGGATGATTTCATAGGAGGGGTTCAGCAAGGCTGGGTAGAGGTTGCTTTTCAAAGAGACATTTATATGAAAAGTTCTCTCTGTAAAGGCCTCTCCCAGAAAAAAACTAATCTCCACTTCTCTTTTTATGGAGACAATAAAACTTAAAAATCTGCCTAACTTTTATTTACTGTGGACTGCTTCAATAAGGCCCATAATTTCAATTCCTCCCCAACAATCCCAACCTTCCTTTGACTTTCCTAAGCTATTTAAGATGGCATCTAAAGCCTTTGGGGAGTTAGTCATGCTGGGTCTCTCCATGTACACAGAAGCTATACATGTTATTTTTTCCTCTTATCAATCTTTCTGATACCTATTTGATTATTTGCCAGTCTAGAAGAAACTAGAGGGGGCATGGAATGATTTTCTTTGTGTCTCCACAGTACCTATACTTCTAGGAAATAAATGAATCATGAAAAGAGATATGAAAGCATTTCTCATACAAATATGGTTAGAAAACAAATGCAATCAACTTTCCTAAGTTAATGCACAAGTTTAATGAAAAGTAATCATTTATGTCCATTAACTATATATGTTTGAAATACAATTTTAAATGCACTGGTTTAGTCTCACATACTTGGCTCCTAAAAAAAGTTAAACTATAACTTATTTCATTCTTGAAAAATAAAATTCCAAACATGTACTGTTTTGAGTTTTGTAAAAATAAAAAGGAAACCTACACTTAAAATAGAAACTTTAGTTTTCAAGTAATAGATAAGCTGTTAAAATTAACTACATAGGGTCATGTTCTTTTAAGTAAAAAAAAAATAGCTTTCATCATTATTCCAATTTGTCAGGACAAAGTCAGATAGGAAACTGCCCATTATTTGTAAAACAAAAAAGTCATCCCAACCACAGCCATATAACAAGCAAACTGTATTTGATTTAAAAGGGCATATGAATCAGTCCAGTGGCTTAGCAACAGTGTTTGGAGTTGCCAAGAAACCTAGGATGCACATGAACTTGAATTTCTTGGTCTGAGACATATGAAAGCAAAATCAGTCACTGGGAAATTAAAAAAATCAAAAAACTGACTTTCCCTGGAGGATCTAGATACCTGGATACAATTTCCAACAGGGAGGCTCACTTAATTCAATGGCAGCAATTAATCTGCCTGAGACATTACATTAAACAAACCAGTTCATTATTCTCCCTTTAGGGTTTAGATTTAAATAACTAAGCACAACTATTGATAAGACAACCTCTTACCAACTGGAGTTGGGGAGAAAAATCATTACAAAACTAAAAGTATAGCTCAATGGGACTACAATAGCTAATATTTATTAAGTTCTTATTCATTCAACAAATGTTTACTGAATGCCTACTATGTAACTGGAACTGATTAGAAACATGGAATTTCAGCAGAAAACAGATCAAATCTTTGCCCCCCTAACACTAACTTCCAAAATAATCTATTTATTCTCCAAAGTAACCCTGTTAGTCAATTATTATCTCTACGGTACATAATTGGGCAACTGCCTAAGCCATGTTGCTCAGTGAAGGATTCACAAGTTATCCAGGTCTCCCTGACACTGAAGACCTAACTTTTTAGTCTCCATTTCAACAACTATACACTGACCTTTCCATTCAAAAAAGTCACAATGGAATTTACATGAGGTAATGTGAGAATCAGCAAGAACATAAAAGACCAAATGTCCAAAGGTTGATTGTACAAATGATTGAAAAGAGCGCCCTTCACATTCTTCCTCAGTGAAAAAGGGACTAACCAGTATATAGGTATTTGTTGTTTTTTTTTTTTTCAATAATAGTTTATATATATATATTTATATATATATATATATTTCACATTATTGTGATCCCCGATGGTCACCCATCACCTCCCTTCCCTGACCACTCTTGCTTGTAGCAGGAGCCAGTGGCTCCTGGATCAGTGGTTGAAGCAGAGTATTCCTGAATCTGCTTTGGAGGAAGAACCCCTGTGCTCTCCAGTGTGAGCTGCATTTGATGGATGACCTTGGTGCAGGGTAGGTTTCAAGAACTGCATAGTTTTGAAAACACGTCAATCAGGTTTGAGACAAGGGCACCATAAAAGAGTTATAAGCCAGAGCAGCAGACAGATTTACACTCAGATTTCTGCTTCAGAGAGTAAGACCTCTGAGAGTACTTCGAGACCTCAGTTTCTCAACTGTCACTTTGATTCACATGACCTGACCGCCTGATCACTGCTCTTGCTTCTGGCTCTGCTTCTGCATTGCCTGATCATATGCGCTGCTGGCCTGTACCCAATGGCTCTGAAAAAGCTGTACATGGGTGCCTGATACTCTGGCAGTTCCTCTCAAAGAGATGTCCAGAGCTGCTTAATTTTCCACATTGCCACCTGCTGATTGATGCTAACCAGCATTGCTGACCTGTGTTCAGTCACCTCTAAGAGCTGTCTACTACTTTTGATACTTCAGCACTGCTGACTGACTGCTACTCCTGCCTTTGGCACAGCCCACCTGGTCTTCAGAGAGATGCCACAGCCTGTTGCAGTGCTGTCTCAGCAGTGTCACTCATGATTACCTCCAGCTGCCATCGTGAATTGATCTTGGTCCAGATTCTCATTAATGAGACACCATAATACATCTTACATGATCAACATCTGGCTTTGAATACTGGACATTGCAGACATAATCTGGGGTGGGACAGAGTGCCATTTGTGACAATAGTAATTTCCTTTCCCCTAATTTCCTTATCTTACTCCTTTGTAAATAAATCCTGTGGGTGTTGTACTCTTCAGTCTGAATTGTCTTACATTTGTAAACACACAGGTGAGAATCCACAAACCATGACATTTCCACAGATTTGCAGTTTCAGATTCAATTAGATAATTTAAAATGCCTCACATAGTGACTGAACAATACAGAATGGGCACTTGAAAAGATTCTGTTGAGTACTATAAAAATTTTTTTATTAACAACAGCAATAATAAGACAAACTGAAAACAAAAGATGATCATTATTTCATTTTGTGGAGAGTTATCTTTAACATTTTAATTTTGTTGTTGTTGTTCCTGTATCTTTAAGCATTCTGTAACTAAGTTTAAAATCTCATCTTTTTTCTGTATCTTCTTTCTTTCAAAGGGTCTTTCAAGGAGTGGAAAAGCATGATAGATGTCACTACTGTTTAGCATGTCCTATATCTATTTCCACAGCCATCTCACAAAGATCTTCACTGACCAGTGACTCTGGCACAACAAAACTCACCTGAAAATGATGTTTGAGTGTGAACTAATATTTCTGCCTCCATATAAAGTATGGATCCAGGAAGGCCTTGGCCTCACATTCCATTGTTTGAAACACTCATCAGAAAATTCCTTCAAGTTCCATTCGTGAGGTTCAAACATGTCATTGAAGCCATCAGAACAAAAGGGCATGACTATTTCTGTGCAGGCCTGGAGAGAGAATCCAATGGAAAAAACAATGAGGTGCAAAGAGGTTAAATTGTTTAAGGCCCACCCCTTCCAGGTCACTGCACCTGGAAGGGAGGACCCGGACAGTAGTGTCCTCTCGTCCAGAGATCCAGCTGCACACCGCCAGGGGTAGCTGGGTCAGCCCAGAGGCCTTGATGCTGCCTGGAGCTCTGCCCCTTTTGACTAGGATTCCAGTGGGGACCTTTCCAGGTCACAGCGCCTGGAAGGGAGGTCTTGGACAGGTAGCTCCTCTCGTCCGGAGGACACAGGGGTGTGCAGGCCAGCTGTACATCACTGGGAGTAGCCGGGTCAGCCCGGAGGCCTCATGCGGCCTGGGGTTCCCACCCTTCCACCTCTAGCCAGCAGAGAGAAAGAGCGGAGAAGACGCCAGGGTAAGTCCCCCCAAGTCTGAAGAGCCCAGGAGGGGGGACAGATGGGGTTGTAGCCCCATCTACCAGTGGATGGTTGTTGCACAGCAGCCATTTGCAGCTCATATCTGCTGAGGCATTTGCCCCCAGGCACCAGCCCAAGGGGGGATTGGGATGGCACATACATGGACATCTGGGCCCTGCCCCCACAAAGGGAGATACCAATGCATGGGCAGGTGGGAGAGGAGGGTGGGCGGCAGGGAGGTGTGCCCACTCCATTTCATCATCAGCTAATCTTCAGGAGGAACAAGAACATATATAACACAAACCCCACCCCATCATAAAACAGGTGAGGGACCAAGTAAAAATCCAGCCCATAAGCCTGAGCTGGACACAGAAGATGGACAATCAAAAGTACCAATCCAGGCAAGACAGGAGAAATATCTATAGAAACACGATCTCATGAAGCACACTTGTGCGTTCGCCAGGTCTGGAAGACCTAAGACCTCATTTCTGAAATGACTTCTAGGAGAGCAAGGAGCCCCTTCCCATTTTAAGGGGGAGGAAAGGAAAGCCAAAGACTGGGGGAATTGACCCCACAGCAAAGCAGCCAACTGAGGCAGAGGAGATCATATACAATGGCCAATCACAATTGCCAGTATCCACAGAGAAACTTCTTCACTGGCAGTGGCAGGAGGTGAGACCCCCTAAACCTGATGCCAGAACCATAAGGTAAAGCAGCAAAACAACAATGATGGGGTTGGAGAAGACGGCCTCCAACGAGAAAGCATGGAAAGACCACAAATGAAAATAGACTGGCTGCCCAACGCAAACTTAAGACTGAAAACCTACCATCAAGGTTCACCTGGTTCCAAGAACATAGTCCTTCACCCAATGAAAGAACACTACCACAGGAAAGGAAGAGACTAATGAACTTAACACAGACTAGCAAACAACAAAGAGTGGGGTGTGAACGAATGGAGGGGACACCTGAGGGAGGGAGGTGGGGAAGATACCCAAAAATCATTTGCTGAGTTAGTGATTTAAAGAATTAAAAATTTTTTAAAAATTGTTTAAGGCCATATAACTAGTAAGTGTAAAGTCAAGGTTTTGAACTTAAGCAGTCTGTTTTCAATGTCCTTGCTCTCTACCTCTGTGGTATACTACTTTCTTTTCTGTGTCCATAAAATGTTTCCTCTATATAACATATCCTAATGTAATATTAGTTTAGTTGCCTATCTAGCAATCCATATTTGATTTGACATTATGATGCACTTATCTAAAGATATATTTGGAGATTAGAGGGTGATTGGTACATAGTAAAATTCATAATGTATTTGGTGATAACATGAATATGAATAACTGAATGAATGAAAGAAAATTTATCCACAGTATCAGGGAACAGAGCCCAAATTTAGGTCCAGGTAAGGTGACAAAATCTTTTACTGCATAGTTACATCAATAGAAAACAAGTTCCACTTGGGAAAGTATTCACACGTACCTGATAGCTCCAACCCAGGGAACCTAAATATCTAGTTGCTGTCTCTGATATATTCAGGCAGCTCACCTGGCCTGAATAATTGTAATATATATTCAGAGCTTGGTAAATATTCTGCAGCAGACGTGCATCAGATATATTGGGGTTTTTCAAATACTGGCACACTACCTGTCATTTAAAAGAGAGAAAGAGAGAAGAATGAGAACATGAATAAAAAAATAATTTAATAAAATGAAGGAATATGATTCTCATTTAATCATAAAAAAACTTTGATCATTACTGCCTCACCCATTTCTATCACTTAAGAATAATCTCTTTCATAAATAAATAAACCTTCTAAATTACTCAAACTATAAAAATAAATCAGTCATTTGCAGTATGCAAAGGCCTTCCCAGTTACATTCAAACTTCATTTTCTGCAGTCTTTCCTCCACTCTAGCAAAACCATAGCTACCATCCAGAGCTTGTTCCTTCTTCCTTGCCTCTGCTCACCTGAAATGCCCTTTCTCATCTCCTACTCAACTAATAGCTGGCAAATACCAATTATTCTTCCATAATGCTAGCTTTATTAAGATGAGACCATCCTTGTATATGCCCTAAAGAGAGAACTAGATAAGTCACTTCTTTGTGCCTCCACTATATCATGTGTCTATATGCAGCAGGGTCTTTGTAATGCCATGCAGCATTCATTTGATTCCAGAATGTCTCCCTTAGCATTTAGCAAGAAATTTGGCAACTAAACATTTCCTTATATAAACACTTATTACATTTTAATGAAAAATGCAAAATTTATAAAATTTCTTACAGAAAAATTACACCAGGCTCCAACATCTGCTGTGTGATTAGAAACATTAGCAGGAATCTCTCCAGTACAATGCACTTAACCACATATGTTTTACATCAAAAAAGAAATACTGATAAGTAATTTATAGTGTTAAAGCTTAACCAATGAGAAGAAAGCACAATGATATCCACAATATAGTTTTAAACACTTTTTACAATGCAAATGGAACGAATGAAAGAGGATGGACAGATGAATACATAGGTAATAAGTCAAATCTACCACAATATAATGTATAGAATCTAGGCAATATGTTTAAGAGTATTCACTATCTGATTATTTCAATTTTTCTGTGCTATAAATTTTTACAATAAAATATTATACTACAAAGCCATAGTAATTTAAACAGCAAGGTACTGGTACAAAAACAGGCCATCAGACTAATGGAACAGAATTGAGTGGCTTGAAATAAAACCACACATATATATAGTCAACTAATCTTTGACAAAAAAGTGAAAAAATTATATTGCAACAAGGACAGCCTCTTTAATAAATGGTGCTGGGAAAACTGGACCAAGACATGCAAAGAAATGAACCAAGACAACTTCCTCATGTCATATACAAAAGCCAACTCAAAATGGATAAAAGACTTGGATGTAAGACCTGAAATCATAAAATACATAAAGGAAAACTTGGGCAAAACCCTACATGAATTAAAAATTCAGAAATTCATTTCTGGACACATCTACAGCTGGCAAAAAAAATGAAGGAAAACAAACAGCTGGGACTACATCAAACCAAAAAGCTTCTGTACAGCAAGAGACAACAGACTAAACAAAAAGAAACCTAATAGAATGGGAAAAGATTTTTGCACTCCACAAAAGTGATAAGGACATGATAACAAAGATCCACTATGAACTCACACAACAAAATGTTCAACATCACTAACAATCAGGGAAATGCAAATCAAAACCACAATGAGATACCACCTTACACCAGTAAAAATGGCCCACATCAAAAAAACAGGCAACAACAAGTGCTGGCATGGATGTGGAGAGAAAGGAACACTGCTGGTGGGAAAGTAAACTGATCCAGTCCACTATGGAAAGCAGTGTAGAGGACCCTCAAATTAATGAAAATAGAAAGCTACCATTTGACCCAGTAATTGCTCTTCTGGGAATCTACCCAAAGGGGACCTCAATACTTATACCAAAGGACACCTGTACTGTACTTGGACTTTGATTGAAGCACTATTTATAATTGCAAGGATATGGAAACAACCCAAATGTCCCAAAATGGACAAATGGA
Source organism: Uropsilus gracilis (assembly GCA_004024945.1). Lineage (NCBI taxonomy): Eukaryota > Metazoa > Chordata > Mammalia > Eulipotyphla > Talpidae > Uropsilus > Uropsilus gracilis. Next base: position 44,757 of record PVHY01008858.1, on the reverse strand, counting down.
TGGAAAATATGTGATATATATGCACAATGGAATACTACTACTCATCAATTAAAAAACGACAAATTTGATGAATTTGAGATAACATGGATGAGCCTAGGAGAAATCATATTATCAGAAACAAGTCAGAAAGAAAAAGGCAGAAACCAAATGGTTTCACTAATATATGGGACATAGGAAAAACAAACAAAAGGCCAGGAAGAAAAATCAAAGCAAGCTAACAACCAAACGTACACAACTGGGAGTGGGCAGATGGGTGGGAATGATCAGGGAGGGGTGGGAGTGGGTGAACCCTGGGGAATACAAAGATGTGAAATATATATATATTATTAAAAAATAATAACTAAGCATATCTTTCTTAAAAATTAAAGAAAAACTCTTATACCAAAAAAAAAAAAAAAAAGGACAGAGCATAAGTGTTGGTCAGCATGACATGGAGTCCTCACACACTGCTGGAGAGAATGTTAGTGAGAACAGTTACTATGGAAGAGAATCTGGTAACTCCTCAAAAGGTTAAATACAGAGTTTCCATGTGATTCAGCAACCATTAGTGACATATTCAAGAGAAAACATAAATCCACAGAAAAAAAATGTAGTCATAATATCTAAAAAGTGGAAACACCCTAAATGCCTATCAGTTGATGAATGGATAAACAAAATGTGATATGTTTGTACAGCAGAATGAAAAAGAAATAAAGTGCTATAGCATGGATAGATCTTAAAAACAATAGAGTAGAAAAGGGACACATATTGCATGATTTATATGAAATGTTTAGGGTAGGCAAATCTATAGAGGTAAAAAGTAGATTAGTGATTGCCAAGGAATGGGGTAGGTGTTGGATAAAATGGAAACTGGCTACTCATTGGTACTGGGTTTCTTTCTAGAGTGATGAAAGTGTTCTAAAACTGATTGTGGTGATAGCAGTATACCTCTAAATATACTAAAAGTCACTGGATTGTATACTTACATATCGTCAGTTGTATGGTATGTGAATTATAGCTAAATAAAGTTGTTATTAGAAAAAGAAAAAAATAAGTAAAATATTGGGGAAAAACAGCTAAATGACAACAATAGCTACTGATTACTGAGGCAAGGTTTACAACCATTACATCACTTAATTCTCAAACACTCCTAATAGACATATTATTTATTACCCCCAATTTTACATGAGGAAACTGATTTTTAGATCACTTTATTCAAGGTCATTTAGCTAGAAATGGTAGTAAATGATTGGCTTATATTCAACCCTAGGTTTCTCTGGCTATGAAATATCCATATTGTCCATTATGTTACACAACTAAGGAAGCATCCACCTGTAAAACTATAAATAGTCCCCATGGCAAGGAAAGCATATTAAGCTTGCATCCTTTGTTAACAAAACCAAGAATTCAGTGATCTAGCCCTTTGAATTTCATATGGAAAAGATGTATAGAACAGGTATACGTATGCTCTGATTTTTTAAAAATTATTTTCAATTAATAAAAGAGAGACTATATGGAGAAGGAGTTAGAGAGAAAAAACCCAGTTAACCTCCTTCAGAGATTCTGGGCAGTAGGAATAAGACTTGGGTTGGGGACATGTTCTCAGTCCGGAAAAACAGGGCACTGAGAAGGAAGATGAGCAGCTACAAACAAACACAGTGTCTCATCACTATGGGACTGGCTGCTCTTAACATCTTCCTGAAAAAAAAATAAAGGAAACTTAAAAAGACAGGAAGTGATTCATTGGAAAATCCAATGCTTCTTCCCCAATGTATTCAGCACAATATTTCTATGGAATGTTAAAATGGTACTTTATAGAAAAAAGCTTCAGTCACATAATTTTATGAAATATATTAGTGTGAACAGTTTTCTTGACTACAGGAATTCTCAGTCTTTAACATTTTCAAATGAAATGTAACTTTCCAAAAGGGAGAGAGTGTGCATTATTCCAGTTAGCTTTTGGAAGTGCTGAGTGAGAAAAGTCTAACAAAGGTACATCAAAATAACTGGCTTTACTTTTAATAAGTGACTGTGAGTTTGTAATAATAAAATATACTAGAAGTTAAGGTGCACATAAACAGAGTTGAGCTAAACTGAGGGTTTCACAAAATTATGAAGCCTAACACAAGAAGAAAATGCAAGTTGAAGGGAAAACAGACAGGAGACTATTTTACTTTCTTGACAATTCTTAATTATTCATAACAAATCAAAAAATTCCTAACATTTGCATAGTACTCTTTTCCAAAACACTCCTAAGAAATATACTAACCAAAAGAAAAAGAAAGTATATAAGTCAAGAACCAGTCACAAAATTTATTAAACCAACAGTTTAATAAGAATTTATTACCAACAGTTGAACAGCATATTTCCTAAAAACTGGACACCAACAGTAACTTGACTTAAAAACGGGGCACAAAAATATATAGCAGAGCTGTGGAATGCTGAAAAAAAGCATTATGTCCAAGTACAGCACAGAAATGAGGCAGGGTAACAACACAAACTGGAGGAGAGAGAGGGATACTGATATGCAGCAACACAGAGACTGAATCTGTGAAAAAGAACAGTAGTGTAACTCACATGCTGGCACTGGAGCTAAGCCAGAACACTGGATCCCTGTCAGGCAAGGAAAAGGAGTCTCCATGAATAGCCATTTCTGCAGACAGGAGTTACTGTCACTCCTTAAAAGATATAAACATGCCTGGAGACTTTCATGTGTTAGAGGCAGCCTCATAAAAGAGGCATCAGGTTCCTGCCCCACTTAATGAGGGGCAGAGAGCTAAGTAGCCAGGTGAACACTTTTACACTGCTGATGGGAATGCAAACTGGTCCAGCCACTGTGGAAAGCTATATAGAGGAACCTCAAACTACCGAAAATGGAACTACTATTCAATCCAGTTTCTGGGAATTTACCCAAAGGATACAAAAACACTAATTCAAAAGGACATCTGTACTCGGATGCTTATTGCATCACTATTTACAGCAGCCAGGATATGGAAATAACCCAAATGCCCCAACACAGAAAAATGGATCAGAAAGCTGTGGGATATGTACACAATGGAATATTATCCATTAATCAAAAAAGACAAACATGTCATTTGCAGCAACATGGATGGAGCTAGAAGTAATCATGTTACTGGAAATAAGCCAGAAAGAAAAAGAGAAATACCGGATAGTCTCACTTATATAAGGGATATAGGGAAAACAAACAAATGGACAATAAAAAGTTTAAACTGTCAACAGAACTGAAGCATAGAGCAAGAGAGGGAGTGGAGGGTAAAATCAGGGGAGGAATGGGCATAAGCGCTTAAGATGGTTCACAGGTGATAAGGTGGTGGGAGAACCTCAGAGTAGACAATGATGTAATGTGTGTGTGTGTGTGTATGTGTGTGTGTGTGTGTGCAATCAATTAAAAAAAATAAAACTGATATATTTTTTTAAAAGTCTGCTTTGTGCTAACGGGTGTGCAGACCTAATGGAACATGCAAGTTTAGAGGTCCCAGGATATTCCCCCTTTGTTGTATGCTAATATATGGGCTGAAAATACGTGGGCTTCAACAGTATAGTAAGAAAGAAAGAACATTATGGTCAGAAACTTGGTCTCTGGTGACATAAATCCTATGTCTAGATTATGGGTAATGTGGGCCTACTGCCCTCCATGAGTTCAGAGCACCTGTGGAGTCCTGAGGCCAGTTCTGAGTTCCTAAATTTAAGAACTCTGACCAACATGAGAAAATGCAGATAGAAGTGATCAAAATGGGGAGCTGGAAAGTTGGAGAAGGTTTACAGGTGACCATGTCTATCACTACAATCTTTCATTATTATATACAAGATTACAAGACGTATCATTGAGGTTAGACCTTTATAGATACTCTGTTTTCTTGAGATAAACTCTTAAAGGAATTACGGGTCCAAAAGAAAACAGCTTTAAAGCTTTTGCTACCTACAGTCAAACTGCCTTATAGAAAAGAAGTTGAAATGTATAATTCCACTAGTATGCTAGATAGAAGTTTGGGAAAATATCACTTAAAAGAACATCATTCCAGAAAATAAAAAGAAGAATCCAACAGACTAAAAATTGACCAATAACTGGCAGTGAAAGAAGAGATGAAGAGACCAGAGGAAGAAACAGGGAATGGGAAGAGAGATGGAAGACTCAAAAGGCAAGGAAAAAAAAGAAATGTAAACAAAAATCTATCATAAATAAAAAATATATATCACTTAAAATTCTTCTTGTAAAAAACTTACAAATTTGCTAAGGTAATAATACTTTAGGTGCTCCTAAAGTTCCTTTTCAATTCAAAGATCTATGACTCAAGCATAAAATTTGTAATCTATATATGCCAATGTACTCCCCTACAATTTGGTAGCATGTAGTAAATGAATTATTAAAAAAATACTGATCTCACACTAGCAAGACCTCAGTGCCATTCCCATGCTATTCAGACTATAGTAATATAAAAGAAGATTTTAATATACTTTTAATAAAAGTTATAGGATGCACTAAACACTTGAATATTTTTATACTGCATGAAATTGACATGATAAAAAATCAAATACTGATATTTAGTTCATCTTCATAAAATACTTCAATTTAAGCCTGTTAATTTGTAGAAATGACCCACTTGATAAGGGAAATCCTTGGGCTATGGTCTCCTTAGGGAATATGAACAAAACAGACAATAAAGAGTTCCTGTCCACCACTTTGGTACAAAATACTCAACACTCAGGTGGATGCTATCTATGCTAGGTGATGCCATGCTACGCCATGCTATGCTACGCTATGCCACATCAATACCTACTTATTTTGTAAACATTGAAAACTGCATCTTGCAAACAATTTCTACTTACGACATAACATTCTATTTATGCCATATATGCACATAGGGGCAGTTGAAGCTGAGGATGCTAGTAAACCAACTGATGTTTCTTGAAGGCAGATACTTTCCTATAAATGACCCAGGAAGAAACATAATAATCATTCTCATTTAATAGAGGAGAAAACAAGTTCCAAAAAGAAAAGTTTAGAAAGCACAAGCAGTAGGGGCTCCCAGCGACTCCCTCTGAAGTTCCCTGCTCCCCCAGGTGAGGAAGGCACTGCCCACAGGCTCCACGCTGCATCCTGCTACCACGGCACTGGCACTGATGAAGACTCTAAGCAAATACTCAGCAGTACACAAAAACACTCAATTATAATTACGGGAGACAAAAAATTGGGGGCAAATATAAACAACAAACAAATCAAAGCTTGGAAACCACTAACAGCACACACACACACACACACACACACACAATTCAATTGAATGTTATCAAAGTAATTCAAATACAAGAATAGAAAGCACAGAAACTCACCACCATAACAACTCAGACACAAACCTGAAAAAGTTACAAGTTGCCTCCAGGTAGAAACTTGGAATTTGGGGTTGCATATCAGAGGATTCCACGTATGTAAGGTCTCCTGCAAAGACTCAGATTTAACAGTCTAGTGGCTCATGGAGAGCTAGACTGCAAAGAGGATCTGCAGAATGTCAGGGCTGACTTCAAAGCCCAGAAACTCAGGTGCTGCTGTGCGATACCAGCTCAGACAAGGAAAGGACTAATTCCCCCAAACAACCCACGGAAACAAGAAATAATCTGGACAGAAAAACAGAATAACCACAACCTCGTACTTGACAACATGCCAACTAATACCAGAGTAGCAGTCACTCAATACGTAGAGCAAGTCCAAAGAGAAAACATGGGAAGGAAGAAAAATACAAACACTCAAGTAAGCCCAAAGTGAAACAATCCTTCACCAAAGAACAATCTCCTGAAACCAAAAAGGAGGATCTCGAAGAATTGCATAATATGACAGATAAAGAATTCAGACATAACATGACAAAAGCACTTAATGAGATAAGAGAAGTAGAAAAATATAAAAAAGAATTCAGCAAAATGAAAATTACCATTGGCAAAAAGAAGAAAGAGATTGAAACACTAAATAAGAAACTGAAGGAGGTACAGTTTATAAGAGGAGTAATAGAAGAGCTCAAAAATGCAGAGAAAAGCCATGAAAGCAGACTAGAAGAAATTGAAGAATGAATCAGCACACTTAGAGGATACAGAAATAGAGAGAATGAAGAGAGAAAAAGAGAAAGACAAAGTAAGACAGAAGAAAAAATCAGAGATCTATCAGATACTTTAAAGAAAGGAAATATAAGAATAATCGGAATCCCAGAAGAAGAAAAAGACATAGGAAATGAAAGACTTTTTAAAGCAATAATGAAAGAGAATTTCCCAAGTCTGAAGAATGAAATGAATATAGATGTGCAGGAAGCAAAAAGGACACCAAACTACTTTAATGAAAAAAAAAAAACCTACAGCCAGGCACATCATTGTAAAACTTCTAAGAGCCCAAGATAAAGAAAAAAATAACGAGAATGACTAGAGAGAAAAAAACAGATAACCTACAATGGAAAACCCATTAGGCTGACCTCAAATTTCTCAGAAGAGACTCTCCAAGCAAGGAGAGAATGGAGCCACATCTTCAAAAAACTCCAAGACAAAAAGAGCCAGCCAAGAATACTCTATCCTGCAAAGCTGTCCTTCTTCTATGAAGGAAAAATTAGAATCTTCTCAGACAAACAAAGTTTCCAGAAATTTGCTACCACCAAACCCCCACTCCAAGAAATCTTGCAAGTTTCAAGTCCAACGCCCTCAGAAGAATAAAGAGAACGAACATAACAAGAAACCAAGGGAACCATAAAATGTCTACCAGAAAACCAACTCTAGAATCTCAAACATCAATAATCACTCTAAATGTTAATGGTCTTAATTCATCAATAAAAAGACATCAAGTGGGGACTGGATCAAAAGGAAGAACCCAACTTTCTGCTGCCTCCAAGAAACACATCTAATCTCCAAAGATAAATATAGATTGAAGGTAAAGGGATGGAAAACAACCCTACAAGCAAACGCCCCCTCCCCCAAAAAATGGGGGGTAGCCATTCTCATAGCAGACAAAGCAGATTTCAAAATAAAAAAAGTAACAAAGGATAAAGATGGTCACTGCCTAATAGTTCGGGGTACAATCCACCACAAAGACATAACAATTATCAACATATATGCACCAAGCAAGGGAGCACCAAGATTCCTAAGACAGCTACTAGCAGAACTGAAAACAAATATTGATGAAAACACATACGTAGTAGGAGACTTTAACACCCCACTCTCACCAAAGGACAGACCAACAAAACAGAAACTAAACAAGGACACAAAAGCTTTAAAAGAAGACCTAGACCAAATGAACCTCATAGATATATACAGGACACTGTACCCCCAAGAGAAAGAACACACATTCTTTACAAGTGCACATGATCCTTTTCTAAAATTGACCACATATTAGGACACAAGGAAAACTTGAATAAATACACAAAAATCAAAATTATACCAACTTTTTTCTCAGGTCATAAAGGCATCAAACTAGAAATTAACAAGGAAGAGAAAGCAAGAAGAGTGGCCAATACTTGGAGACTGAACAATATGCTACTAAATGAAGAATGGGTAAGTGAAGAAATTAAAATCTACTTTGAAACAAATGCAAAGAAAACACAATATTTCAAAATGTCTGGGACTCAGCAAAGGCATATCTAAGTGGAAGGTTCATAGCAATACAGGCTCATATCAAAAACCAAGAAGCTGGTGGCAGTGGGGAACCCCAGCTGGGAGAGACATTTTCGGCTCCCTCAGCCAGTGGGGGCACTTTTGGCCTCTTCAGGTGAGAGACTTCTGGGGGCACTGGTGCAGATAGGAACCTCAACAAGAATTAGAATACTGGATAGAGAACACAAAAGAACACAGAACATACAGCCCAGAAACAAAGGGAAGGAATTCACCCCCAAAAACAGCCAACATAAGCAAGAAATTATACAGGCACAAGGGTAGAAATCACCACAAACTGATATACTTCAACATGCCAACCAATACTAGAGCAGTCATTGCACAATATGTGGAGCAAACATGAAGGGAAAACACAGGAAGGAAGAAAAATCAAATACTCAAGTGAGCCCAAAGGGAAATAATTCATCTCCAAAGGATAAACAATCTCCAGAAACCAACAAGGATGAAATCAAAGAAATGCCCTTTATGTCAGATAAAGCATTCAGACACAAAATGATAAAAACAATCAATGAGCTAAGACGAGAAGTAGAAAAATACAAAAAGGAATGTAGCAAAATGAACATTATCATTGGCAAACAGAAGAACGAAATTAAACCCTAAATAAGAAAATGAAGGAGATGCAGTATATAAGAGGAGCAATAGAAGACCTCAAAAATATGAGGAAAAGCCATGAAAGCAGGCTAGAAGAAACTGAAGAACAAATCAGCACACTGGAGGACACAGAAATAGAACTAACTAAGAAAGAAAAAGAGAGTGATAAAGTAAGAAGACAGAGGAAAAAAAATCAGAGATCTATCAGATACCTTAAAGAAAGGAAATATGAGTAACTGGAATCCCAGAAGGAAAAGAGAAAGACATAGGAAATGAAAGGCTTTTTAAAGAAATAATAGAAGAGAACTTCCCAAACTTGAAGAACAAAATGAAAATAGAAATACAGGAAGCAAAAAGGACACCAAACCACTTTAATGAAAGAAAAACCACAGCAAGACACATAATTGTAAAACTCCCAAGAGTTCAAGATAAAGAAAAAATAATGAGGATGACTAGAGAGAGGAAACAAGATAACCTACAAAGGGAAACCCATTAGATTGACCTCAGATTTCTCTGAAGAGATGCTCTAAGCAAGAAGAAAATGGAGACTCATATTCAAAAAACTCCAAGTCAAAAAGTGCCAGCCAAGAATACTCTACCCTGCAAAGCTGTCCTTCCTGTATGAAGGAAAAATTAGAACAAAGTCTCCAAAAATTTGCTACTACCAAACCCCCACTCCAAGAAATATTGGAAGAAGCCTCAAGACCAAAACCCTCAGACGAATAAATAGAATATACATAACAAGAAACCAAAGCAAAACCTCAAAATGACCTCTAGAAAACCAACACTAGACCCCCCCCACATCAATAGCCACTCTAAATGTCAATGGTCTAAAATCATCAATCAAAGGACACAGAGTTGCGGACTGAATCAAAAGACAGAAACCAACATTCTGCTGTCTCCAGGAAAAACATCTAATCCCTAAAGATAAGCCTAGACTGAAGGTGAAAGGATGGAGAAAAATTCTACAAGCGAATGGTCCCAAGAAAAAGGCAGGGGTAGCCATTCTTATCACAGATAAAGCAGATTTCAGAATAAAGAAAGTGACAAAGGATAAAGACGGACACTACCTAATGGTACATGGTTCAACTCACCAGAAAGACTTAACAATTATCAACATATATTCACCAAGTGAGGGAGCACCAAGATTCATAAGAGAGCTACTAGCAGAACTGAAAACAAATACTGGCAAAAACACATATAATGTAGGAGACTTTAACACCCCACTCTCACCAAAAGAGAGATCAGTAAAACAGAAACTAAACTAGGACACAAAAGTTTTAAAGGAAGACCTAGACCAAATGGACCTAATAGATATATACAGGACACTGCACCCCCCAAAAAGGGAATACACCTTCTTTTCAAATGGACATGGGTCCTTCTCTAAAATTGACCAAATATTAGGACACAAGGAAAACTTGAATAAATAGACAAAAATCAAAATTATATCAACTTTTTTCTCTGATGATAAAGGCATCAAACTAGAAATTAAAAAGGAAGAGAAAGCAAGAAGAGTGTTCAATACATGCAGACTGAACAATATGCTACCAAACAAAGAATGGATAATTGAAGAAATTAAAACCTACTTCGAAACAAATGACAAAGAAGACACAACATTCCAAAATGTCTGGGACTCAGCAAAGGCATAACTAAGAAGAAGGTTCATGGCAATACAGGCCCTTATCAAAAACCAAGAAAATATCCAAAGAAAAAAACCTCATATCCCAACTCGAAAAATAAGAAAAAGAACAGCAGGAAAAGTGAAAGCCCAGCAGAAAACAAGAGATAATAAAAATAAAAGAAGAAATAAATAACATAGAGACCAAAAAGACTATCCAGAAGATCAACAAAACTAAGAGCTGGTTCTTTGAAAAACTAAATAAAATTGACAAACCCCTCGCAAAGCTCACAAAGAAAAGACGAGAAAACACTCAAATAAATAGAATCACAATCGAGAAAGGAGAAATCACAACAGACACAAAAGAAATCCAAAGGATAATAAGAGACTACTATGAACATCTATACGGAAACAAATACAACAACCTGGATGAGATGGACAGATTCCTGGGAAAATTCAACTACCCAAAATTGAACAAAGAAGAAATAGCCTAAATAATCCAATCACAAGCAGTGAAATTGAAGCTGTCATAAAAACTCTCCCTAAAAACAAGAGCTCAGGACCAGATGGCTTTACAAATGAATTCTACATGACATTCAAAGAAGAAATAATACCTATACTACTAAAACTCTTCCAAAAAATTGAGAAAGAAGGGAAGCTCCCAAAAACATTCTATGAAGCAAACATCACACTCATACCAAAACCAAATAAGGATAGCACCAAGAAAGAAAGCTATAGACCAATTTCCCTAATGAACACAGATGCAAAAATTTTAAACAAAATACTAGCAAATCGAATCCAATGATGCATAAAAAGCATTATTCACCATGACCAAATGGGATTTATCCCAGGGGCACAAGGATGGTTCAACATCCGGAAATCAATTAACATAATCCACCACATTAACAAGAAGAAAAACAAAAACCACATGATCATATCAATAGATGCAGAGACCCAGCAATCCCACTACTAGGAATCTACCCAGAGCATATGAAGACATTAATTCAAAAGGACACATGTACCCGCATGTTCATTGCAGCCCTGTTTACAGTTGCAAAGAACTGGAAACAAACCAAATGCCCCAAAACAGATGATTGGCTAAAAAAAATGTGGTACATATACATGATGGAATACTATGCATTCATCAAGGAGGACAAACACATGTCATTTGCAGCAACCTGGATGGAACCAAAAAGACTCATATTAGCAGAAATAAGTCAAAAAGAAAAAGAGAAGTACAGGATGGTCTCACTTACATGATGGATATAGGGAAAAACAAACAAACACATAAGAAAAAATGAAAACAACCAATGGGACTGAACCATGGAGCGAGAGAGGAGGAGGGGGAAGAAGGCAGGGGAGGTGAACAACAGGCCAAACAACCAACAACTGAACATCAACTTAACCAACCAACAATTTGCAGAAAAATGGGAGAAGGAGTGACTGAAGGGGGATACAGAAGGGGGATATGGAGGGAGGAGGAGGGATCAATTAGTGCACAATTGTGACAAATCAATAAAAAATTTAAAAAATAAAAATAATATGGCAATTTACAAGGATTAAAAAAAAAATAGATGCAGAGAAAGCATTTTAAAAGTCCAGTACCCATTTATGATAAAAGCCCTTGAAAAACTGGGGATCAAAGGAACATACCTCAACATAATTAAAGCCATCTATGACAAACCTACAGCAAACATCATCTTAAATGGGGAAAAACTAAAATCATTCCAGTTAAGATCTGGAACCAGGCCACTCTCTCCACTACTTTTAAACATTGTATTGGAAGTTCTAGAGAGGGCAATAAGACAAGAGAAATATATAAAGGGGATACAAATAGGAAAAGAGGAACTGAAGCTATCATATGCAGATGATAAGATTCTTTATGTAGAGAACCCCAAAAAAAATCTACAGAAAAACTTCTTGAAACAATAAAACAGTTCAATAAGGTAGTCGGTTACAAAATCAACACACAGAAGTCAGAAGCCTTTCTATACACAAAAAGCCAAGAAGAAGAAGAAGAAATTTAAAAAGTCATCCCATTTAACATCACACCAAAAACAATTAAAGACCTGGGAATAAACCTAACAAAACACATGAAAGAACTATACAAAGAAAACTTCAAAAACACTGCTATAAGTGATAGAGGAAGACATAAGGAAATGGAAAGACATTCCCTGCTCATGGATTGGAAGAATTAACATCATCAAAATGACCATCCTTCCAAAAGCAATCTACAGATTCAATGCAATACCTATAAAAATTCCAATGACATTCCTTAAAGAGTTAGAAAAAAAATTACAGAAGTTCATATGGAATAACAAAAGACCTCGAATATCAAAAAGCCTCCTAGCCAAAAAAAGAGAGAATGGAGGCCTAACTATTCCAGACTTCAAGTTATAGTACAAAGCCATAACAATTAAAACAGCATGGTGCTGGTACAACAGACAATCAGACCAGTGGAACAGAATTGAGTGCCCAGAAATAAAACCACACATGTATAGTCAACTAATCTTCAACAAAGGAGGGAAAAACTTACATTGGAACAAAGATAGTCTCTTCAATAAATGGTGCTGTGAAAATTGGACTAAAACCTGCAAAAAAAAATGGAATAAGACAACATCCTCACACCATGCACAAAAACCAACTCAAAATGGATAAAAGACTTAAATGTCAGACCTGAAACCATAACATACATAGAAGAAAACTTGGGCAAAACCATCTATGAATTACAATTCAGAAATCCCTTTCTAGAAACATCTACAGATGGCAAAAAATTGAAGAAAAACGTAAACAGATATGACTACATCAAACTAAAAAGCTTTTGTACAGCAAAAGAGACAACAGAAAAAAATAAAAGAAGCCCATCAGAATGAGAAAAAAATTTTGCCTTCCACCTGAGTGATAAGGGTTTAATAACGAAGATTCACAAGGAACTTACACAACTCAACAAAAACAAAACAAGAAACCCAACCAAAAAATGGGGAGAAGAACTAAAAAGACACTTCTCCAAAGAGAAAATACAAATGGCCAAGAGGCACATGAAAAATTGCTCAACATCATTAGTAATCAGGGAAATGCAAATCAAAACAATGAGAGACCACCTTACACCAGTGAGAATGGCCCACATCACAAAAACAGGCAACAACAAGTGCTGGCGTGGATGTGGAGAGAAAGGAACACTCTTACATTTCTGGTAGGAATGTTAACTGGTCCAGCCACTATGGAAAGTAGTGTGGAGGACTCTCAAACAAATGAAAATGGAACTACCATTTGACCCAGCAATCGCTCTCCTGGGAATCTATCCAAAGGAGACCTCAATATGGGTACAAAGGGACACCTGTGCCCGGATGTTTATTGCAGCACTATTTATGATTGCAAGGACATGGAAACAACTCAAATGTCCCAAAACAGATGAATGGATGGAAAAGATATGGTGTATATATATATACAATGGAATATTACTCATCAATTTGGGACATGGGAAAGATAAACAAAAAGCTATGAAGAAAAGTCAAAAAAAGCTAACAACCAAATTGAAGTACACAACTCAGGGTGAGGCGGCGGGACAGAGGGGGAATGGTCAGGGAGGGTGGGAGGGTAAATCCTGGGGATTACAAAGATGTGAAATTTATATATAAATAAATTATTTGTTTATTATTTTTTAAAAAAAGAAAAGCTTAATTATGAACACACAATTTAAAAACTGTGAACAGAGGTTCTGAATCCAGACAATTACAAAAGTGTCATCTCCAGAAGAGAGAAGGTTTCAGGTTCCCTGCCTTACCTAAGGAAGGGTGGAGCTGAGCAGCCAGGGAGAGCTAAGAGACTTGGAGAAAAGGGTGGAGGAAGACTAGGAGAAAATCTGGAAAGAGTATGTATAGTAGAAAAATGTGAAAAGGAAACCATGCTTGCCTCTTGAACTTCAGCTTTTACTAGGGACTTGGGGAACATGGAAGGAAATACTTGAAAGTCATGGTTAAGAGACCCAAAGGAAGGCTGACAATGGCAGCCTTTATTTTGACTTGTGTTTTGATTTTAGCCTTTTTTTTTTTTTTTTTTTTGAGACTAGGTCTCACTATTTTTGTCCATGGAACCGCAGGCTCTCGTTGTCGGGGTACCACAGACTCAAGCAACCGCCAACCTCAGCTTCCCAGGTAGCTGGGATTACAAGCGCACACCACCACGCCAGCTATTTTTTGGAACTTGGTCTCGCTAGGGGCCCCATGCGGGACTCAAACCGCGATCCCTAGCCCCAGCCACTTCATAGACTGAAGCTTACAGGCACGAGCCACCGTGCCCAGCTGATTTTAGTCTTTCTCTTCCACAGTTAGATGGCTCCTCTGCCTTTTGTCCATGGTTCCCCACCAGAGGTCCTTTACTTTTGTGGCAACCTTTCTGGCCTCAGTAGTCCTGCTTTGGACCAATGCTGCTTGGCTGGACATTTACCAATAAGGTTGGGTATCTTTCGGTGTTTCATGAGGAAACTATTTTAACTATATTCTTTCTCTTTACGTTTCTCCATTGTATACTGATTCTATTAAAGTTCTTTTCTATTGAAGATCTTACACTCTAAGAGTACGTTTGTCTTTATGTGGTGGATAGCAGAACCCATTTAAAGCATGCAGGTCTGGGACTAAGAGAGTCCTCCTCATCCTGCCCAACTAAAAATCTGAACACATAGTCCTGGTAAACAACCTGCCTCCCTGATAATTGTTAATAACAATAACTATTATTATATAGCCAGTATGGATTTATTACTTACAGAACACTAGGTCCTCATAACAACCCTAATTAGCACAGTAATTATTATTATCTCCATTTTTAAGAGAAAAAGTTAAAGCACAAAGAAGTTAAGAAACTTGCCTGAAGTCACATAGTCAGAGGTGGCAGAGCTGGAATTCAAACGGAGACTCACTCTAAAGCTTCCATTTGTAAATACTACATTGCACACTTTCAACTTTGAAATTATAGCGTAAGAGAAAAACAACACAGAGCGTGCCTAAATATACCTATAGTCTCATGCTTATTTTTCCAAACAAATATAATGATACATATTTTATCTAGATTGTCCTTATATTTTAGGTAAAATCTTAGAAGGGATGATATAAAAATTAAAAGAAAACTATGAAAAAGGAGAGTCAGTAAAGTTCAAGAATCAACACATTGAAATAAACACAGGTAATTAACTTTCTATTTCCTAACAAAAATAAGCATTCAGGAAATAATTTAAAAGACTATTAGAAATTTATTTTAATAATTCTGGTTTTAAATATATAGAAAATGTGGAGTAGAACATTCCTTGTTTAGTATCAAACTCTGCACTCAAATGTTTAGGTTCTGCCCTCTGACCCCATGTACACCGAGAAAGTGAAGATAAGGATTTGCTTAAAAGCTTTAAGTGTCCCTCCACCTACCAGGATAAGCATTTGAATAAGAGAAAGAAATGAGAAGCAAAGAAAGTTTCTTAAAAGAGGAAGGAAAAGAAGACAGGTTTAAAAAAAAAAAAAAAAAAAGACCAATGGCCTCTCAGAGAATAAGGTCCATCCACATTAGAGAAAGGATTAAGCAGATACATTCAGCTTTTCTAACAGATTTTCTTTCTCTAAGGCTTCAATACCCCTCTCACAGTCACTCAGATAATCACATTAGTTTTGTTATTAAAAGCACTCTTTTCACAGAATGCACGTAAACCGCTTAAACCACCCAGAGAGGTTGCATACATTATCAAGCATCAAGACAAATGGAAGAGATTTTCCATTTTATGTCTTATTATTTCACAATATCTGCATGTTCAGAAGACTAAACCAAAAGTTTTAGTCATTTATCAGCTAAAAGATGGCTTGAAAATAAGAAAACTCTACAGAGTCCTTAATAACTGCTCTTTAAACTGAGACAAAATCTAGCAGTTTTTATACTGACAGAGCAGTTAAGTGACAGGTTTTCTATTTCCCTTTTCTCCTCACCCATGTGATCTATCAGCCAAATCCATGATTATTTCTGCATGAATGTTGCAGCTTCTGTCAACAGTAAATAAAAGCAAATGGGACTGAATGTGTGAAGTTCAAAGATAAATTAAAAAGATATCTGAGCTGACAAAGATAATGGCATTCAGTGGCTGCCCATGGATCCTTCAGAACTATACAAGGTCCAAGCAGAATTGAAAACCATCAGCTTTTTTGATAACCCAACTGTTAACGTATCATCTTACCATCCTATGCCTGAGTTATAAACTCAGGAAAGGACAGCTGTTTGTCAGCCTTTTAAAAAGGAGGAAGTATATCAGAGGGAGGAGGAGTCTTGATTAAAAGGAACTATCCAAGTGAAAGAGTGGTCCCCAACTGGGTAGTGTTCTAGGGATTAGCAGGTTGGGAGAAAATAGAGGGGGGTCAAAAAAGAGAAAATGGAATGAACAGTGAAAGAAAGTGATCTAAAGCTAAATGTTTGGGATAAAGATAAGTAATGAAAAAATACCAAAACCAGATAGGATGAAACTAGAGATAGATAAAGATAATTGAAATTTCTCAAGCAAGAGGAAAAAAATTACTTCCAGTAAGGGTCATATTCTGGAAAGAGAATTACAAATATTTTAAGAGCAACCAAAAATTCTATAAATTTTCAAAACTCAAATTTATCAATATATATTTGCTTCTGGCCTGCTGTGTTCAAGATACCCACCAGCAATTTAACCTTTTAGATGAAGAAAAATAACCATAATAGCAAATTACCTTGTTCCACTTGGGATACAAAGTTTTAGAGTAAATAAATCTAATAGTTCAAAGGGATCATTGAAAGTACTTTTGAAAATTCATTCTTATTTCATTTTTTACATTCTATCACTCATTCTACCATTAGAGTCAGTTATATTTTCTAAACCACTTAGTTGGCCAGTCTGTTTTTAAAACTAAAAACTAATGGTCTTAATAAAGGAATACTTTAAAAGAACATACATAATTAGTAAGTTTGGTATGAAAACAACCGTAAAATTTAGAGTGAAATGTGTCTTTATACTTTCCAGAATGATTTTACATCCAATAATTTACTTGATGCACAGCAAATAAACTCTATCAAGTATGAATTATTATCATCTGATTCTGCAGAGGAAGGCATGGAGGTTTGAGGAAGGCATGGAGGTTGAGGAAGAAGAGTGAGTATCTTGCCCAAGATCACACAGCTGGTAAATGGGAGCTCCAGAACAAACTATAGCCTTCAGGATTCAGAGTAATGCTCTTTCTACTCTACCTTGTTGCTGCATTTGTGGTGTATGTAGCCCTTCTAATGTGTTAACAGTTGACTGAAATAATTTCATGATGACAACAGATGTCATTTACAATTGAGACACATTGACGATGTGTCTCAAATATGACAAGGATTAAATTGTGTATGCAAAGTGTGTAGCACAGGACTAGACACACCAATCATTCCATTAATATCTTTACATATTATTTCTTATTCATATAACTATATATAGATTAATGCATTTAATTTCCATTTCCAAATGAGGAAACTGAGGTTGAATGAAGTTACACATCAAAGGATGAATAGCTAGAAAGTGATAGAAACTAGAATTCCAGTCCAATTTTGACTAATTTCAGATCCTCTATATTACTGAAACATGCTGATGCTGAAAATCAGAGAATATACACATACAAGTAAGAAATGTGCTAAAACTGATGAAAGGACATTTTATTATTACCTTGATAGGCCAAGCAGGCAAAGGCTGTAAAAAGTTAGTCGCATAAGGGTAATCCACCATTGCCAGGTTTACCCAGGTTTCAGAGAGCCACTCTTTCAAGAGCTGGATATCCTCAGCCTCCATTAATGGGTAGCATAAACGAAGTGTTTCTGAAAGCCAATTCAAGCCAGCACCTGAGAACAGAATTACGCTGCTGAAATCTAAAAAGCATTACTCAAGAGAAGACTTTGCAGATTACTGTGGTACAAAGAAAATCATTCCATGCCCACTGTGTTGTACTAGACTGGCAAATAAATAAGCATCAGAGAGAGATAAGAGAAAAAGTAAAAAGAAGTTTGATAATAACATATATTCTTATATATATATGGGAGAGATAAGTATGACTAACTCATTCGCATGGCTTTAGACACCATCTTAAATAATTTAGCTAAGTCAGGGGCTGGAAGGGGTTGGGAAAAGGGAAGGTTAGGGAGGTAACCAGAAAATAAAGTATAGTAGATTAAAATATTGGAGATTTAAGTTCTGCCTTCTCCTTAGAAAAAAAGGAGATTAAAGCTTCCTTGGAGAGGCCCTTCGAAATAACTTTACATATAAATATCAAGAGCAACCTTCTCCCACTCTTCACAATCTCTCCCATAAAATAAATCTCTTTTGGGATGGCAGATTTTTGCTCCCATACAAGATCATTCTTCACTAGTACTTAGAAAATTCAATTTGTCAGAGAAGCACTTGTAACTTCAGCAGAGAACTGGCTCTGCTCCAGAACAAGCCACAGGGAGAGAGGCCCAAGCTTGGTGCTAGGGAACCCCCAGGTTTAGCAAACAGCTGGCAGACCAACTTGGTGGGCTCTGATAGCAGCTGCAGTACATGCTCAAGTGCCATTGTGGCCTGAACTCCTGGCACTTGTAAGCATCCTGGCTTAACTTAACGGCCTGCAAGCACACCTGGCAGAAGACAGCCAGGTTGCCCTAGTGTGGGTGGGTCTCTCACATGACTGCTGGGATTCTGGTTTTGAATTCTGTACTACCTTTGAAAACAGACCAACCAGGTTCAAGATCCCAATGCACCAACCAGGTTTAAGCTCCCACTGTTCAAGGTTTTAAAACCATACAGGCACTGTACATGAACCAATTAAGTTTGAAAGACAGGTATCCTGAAAAGGATATAGGCAGACTTTCAGACAGCTTCAGACACACACACTCATTGGACCCTCTCCTAGAAAGATCTTTGACACAGATACTACAGAACTCTGAGACCTTTATAGGCCTCTGAGGCCCCTGTAGAAATTGGAGACCTTCACAGACCTTCAAGATCAAGCAGATTCCTCAAGACTTTTACATCAGAACTCCCTAGCCTCTGACATTGCCTGAAGACTGGCATTGCAGCCCTATGTACAGTATCTCTAAGAGCTGTTTAACACTGGTGCCTGGGCCTCTGGCATGACCTCTGAGAGCTGTCCACCACTTTTGATCATCTGGCACTACCCTTGATGCTGTTGTGGTTGCCATACTCAGTCCAAACTCTAGACAGCTGCTGCTAGCTACTCCAGTGCCACCTCAGCAGTACCATCTATGATCACCTCTAGCTTCCACCAGCTCCAAGCTCTCATCAAAGTGACAACACCATTTTGCATAAGCAGTCTTTGATTTGGACTACCAGACACTGTGGACACTATTTGGAGTAGGACAGTGGCCTTAGAAACTTTTCTCCAATTTCCCCTTTGTTAATCTACCCCATTGTTGTTGCACCCTGAGCCTTGGTCATTCATATATCTCAGTCGTAAAGAGCAGAAGTAAGAAACCAGAAACTGTGATATCCCCCACATTTGCATGGTTTCAAATGTATTATACAATTTTTCTAAAAATGTTTTTTCAACATTCAACAAAATATTTCTAAAATAACAGGATAATCCCATGATAAATAAATTGCCTATTCTTGTGGAACTTATCAAAGTTAGTAGTCTGAATTACTCCCCTTCTCAATGCACTATTGAAATGAATAAATGGAATACTAGAAAGCAATGAAAACACACAAACTATTGCTGAATAAATGGACATAGCTGACAAACATAGCACTAAGCAGAAAAGACAGCCCACACCAGAAGAAAAAAAACAAAAACTTGTTTTGTAATTCCAAGTACCAAAAAAATCATGGGAAAGAGGAATTAATCTATGGTTCTAGGACACCAACACAATTAGACTGGGAGATGCCAAGATAGTGCTGGAAATGGCATAAGATTTCTGGATGCCAATCACACCATGTAAAAAAAAAAGTTATATATTTTGCTTTGTAAACTTTTCTGTATGCCATTTACAAATATTTATGTCATACTGAAATAAAGTTTACTGAAAAAGTGAGTTTTGAATTTAACAAATGAAACATTAAAAACCTGTGCCTTCATTCTCTTATTTAAAGCTTACCTGTAGCAGCAAGGCGATTAATGGCACTCCAGGACTTGCGTATGCTCTCTGTACAATGTGGGCCACTTCTTTTAAAATCTTTAGTTACAATCTTCATAAATGCACCACAAGGGACCAGATCATCAAATTGTAAAATAGGGGCAGAGGCTGCAAGAGCACTAAATAGTAGAAAAGCAAGAAGAATAGCTGTAACTCAGCAAATTCAAGTTTAAACATTGAAGCTACTATTTAACATAAATGAGAAATATTGAGATGAATAATTAACAATATTGAAAAATATTAAAATGACATTGAGAAAAATAACTATTAATGCAATAGACTGTGAAATCTCAGTACAACAAAATGAAACATAGTTTAGCCAAAACAAATCTCTAACTTGCCTTTATTAACATTAAGAAGTACCCATAGGTAACATAAATGTATTTACCCAACTACCATATGAGGATATTTCATCCTGAACCAAGCTGCGAGCATGCCCCCATAAGATCCTCCCAGTGCAATGAAAGGCTGATTTTCAAGTGCTGGGGTTGTTTGTCTCAAGTGTTTGATTAATTCTGCAAAATCAGCCAGAGCTTGTTCTGAAGTCAGAAAATCCAAGTGTTTCGGATCCTAAAGAAGAATAAAGAAGAACATGGGTTAAATATGCATGTAAGAGCAGCCTAGGCACAGTGCAGATTCAGAAAAAGTCAGATCAGATTAAACTTTTCTCCAAAAGAATTTCTAGGCATTTGAGCTAAAATGTACAATCACAGCAATAGCAATACTGATTTATACAACTCAAGAAAAGATGATTTTAAGTTTGTGGGAAGAGCATATAAGTGTTTTGTATTCAAATGTAATTTCTATTAAATGCTGTTTACCAAGAGCCTTGCTGAGATTTTAGAAGCAACAGAAATAAACTGTAAATAACATTTAACAGCAAATGTTATTTGCTATAAATAACATTTAACAGCAAACCATACTAATACTAATATGCAAATATAGTATCATAAATTTTATTTCTTATTTGATACATTTAAAATGGCTACCCAATAGGCAAAGGTAAATTAAATCCTGTAGAAAAATGAAGAATCATAAGAAAAATAAAATTCCTACTTATCTGAATGATTATTATATCCAATATGCCAACATATAGTACAATATCCTAACACTTATAAACAATTATGAAATTGAGGTTAAAAAGGAAAAAATAAGAACATATGGAACAACTATTTTCAGAATCTGGAAAAGAGGCAACACAACACTGATTGCTGAAAGAAGGAAAACTCATAAATTAAGTGCCATGATCATCAAGGTCTCGGTCTAAGGACAATTTCCTCTCTGGAATGTAGGGAAACAGAGCTAAGAATTCCATTTAGAGCACTAAAGAGAATGTGAACTTTGAAAAGTTGTTCAAATAAAATTATTAGCTAATAGTAGGCAAGTTCACATAGCCAGAATCACAAGATTATACTCAAGTAATTTAGATGAGGGAAAAGTGTCCCAGTTTACTAGGCATAGTATCTATGGCCAAGGTGAAAACTCCTTGTGAGAAAAGAGGGAATCCAAGTAGCCGGCCTCACTATTTTTTTTAAAATCATTATATTTTATTGAAAAACACCTTACTGAAAAAACACTTGAGTGCTCATTTGTTTTTTTCCATTAATAGGTTCTATAATTTAAGTGTATAATTTATAAAACAGAAGTATTTACAGACATTTTTAAAAACATGAATAGCCCCCTCTACTGTCCCTAGCCTCAGCACACTGAGCTAAAAACAGACTACCATTAGAAACTGTAAGGATTTTTAAAAATCTTATCTGTTTAAATTGCACATAAGGAAAGACTATACACCAATTGTTAAATTTTTAGGCAGTTAAAGCTAGAATTTAATTTAAAAGTAAAAGGCTATAAACCTTAAATGAATCATCACCAAAGGGAAGAGATTCTCCATAATATCGATGTTCAGCAAACACCAACATAGCCTTCAGTTCCTCAGCCACATCCCACATGAACCCCTATGAAAGAAAAGAATTCACTCAAAGATAAAAATCAAGATTTGGAAACAGTTATCAAACCTTTTCACAACATATATGAAATCGGTGTTAAGTCAGACCAAATTATGTGTAAAACTGTATAATTTGTTTGCTCTACATAATTTTGTTTGTTCTATAACTGATGTTTGATTGATGCACATCAACCTCACACTGAATTAAAGTGAAATAATGAAAATTAAGCCCAAGTTGCCAGTCCACCAATCACTGCAACTTACGATTCTAGTCCTAGATTTAACATTATAACTACAGTAGTCTTCAAATTGTATTGTGTGCCAAATGTTCTAGGAAAGAGCTGAAGATGTCTAAGTTAGCACCCTACCCTACAGGCGTTTACAACATCAATAACAATACCAATAAGCTTATAGAATTCCCCTGGGTTTTATATTTTACCTGAAAATAAATATTAGCAAGCAATAACTAATAGTTTACCATGTATCAGGCACTGTTCTAAATACTTTGCATTGTTAATTCAGTTAATTATTACCACAGTCTAAGAAATAGGCACTTTGATTATTCTTAGTTTATATAGTGAAGCATGAGTTTCAATAACCTATCAGTCACACAGCCCAAAGTGGCAGCACCAAGATTCAAACACAGGTTGTCTGGCTCCAGGGCAAATTCATCAGATACTGTCAGACCTCTAGACTCCCACACTAAAGTTGGCCATTAACCAGTCACTGCACTTTTTCACTCACCTCAGTTGTGCCCTCAGAATCCTCCTGAACAAAGCATCCTCTACAGTCAACATAAATCAATTAGATTTAATTAGTGCCAATTGAAACTGTTATTACTAATACACACTGTTGCTTCCTAATGAGCTACTATTCCATAACAAAGAAGACAACACCTAAAAGCTTGCCTGTCTTGCTCAATAAATTATAACAAGAACCAAATGCATGTGTGCACAGAGACATTTACTTGGTATTTGTGATGGTTGCAGTACCATTTTTTTTAATTGCTCATTCCCTGTCACTTATTTGCAGTTCCTGTAATACCCAGCTCAAGGATAGCCTCATCTAATGGTCATCCCAGGGCCGGGCACAGTGGCTTGTGCCTGTAAGCTTCAGCCTATGAAGCGGCCGGGGCTAAGGATCGCAGTTCCAGTCCCGCCAGGGCCCGCAGCGAGACCTAGTCCCAAAAACACAGCTGAGCGTGGTGGTATGTACCTGTAATCCCAGCTACCTGGGAAGCTGAGGCTGGGGATTGCTTGAGTCTGTGGTACCCCAGGAAAGAAGAGCCTGTCTTCTTTGTTATAGTGAGACCTAGTCTCAAAAAAAAACAAACAATGATCATGCCACCCCCACCACCTTAGATATATCTCAACTATTTTGTAACAATATCTGCTGATAAGTATGTATTACCCCCTGAGAATATAAGATTCTTAAGGGCAAAGATACTGTTTATCAAAATAGTACCTATTTATCAAAATAAACAGAATTCTTTTTTAAAATTAATTTATATGTGTGTGTGTGTGTATTATATATTATATAATGTTTCACATCTTTGTATTCCCAGGGATCACCCACCACCTTCCCTCTCTGACCACTCCCTCCTATCTCCCCCCCACCTTCAAGGTGTGCTCTTTAGTTTGGTTGTTAGTTTGTTTGAACTTTTCTTCATGGCCTTTTGCTTATTTTTCCTATGTCCTATATATTAGTGAAACCTACTGGTTTCTGTCTTTTTCTTTCTGACTCTTTTCTGCTAATATGACTTCTTCTAGGTACATCCATGTTACAAATTCATCCAATTTGTCATTTTTAATTAATGAGTAATATTCCATCGTGTATATATACCACATCTTTTTCATTCATTCATCTGTCTTGGGACATTTGGGTTGTTTCCATGCCCTTGCAATTATAAATAGTACTGCAATAAACATTCAAGTACAGGTATCCCTTTGTATAAGTACTGAGGTCTCCTTCGGGTAGATTCCCAGAAGAGCAATTGCTGGGTCAAATGGTAGTTCCATTTTCATTAGTTTGAGAGTCCACTACACTGCTTTCCATAGTGGCTGGACCAGTTTACATTCCCACCAGCACTCGTGACCTGTTTTATTGATGTGGGTCATTCCTACTGGTGTAAGGTGGTATCTTGTTTAGATTTGCAGTTCCCTGATTACTAATGATGAGAATTTTTTTCATGTGCCTATTGGCCATTTGTATTTCCTCTTTAGATAAGTGTTTATTTTCATTTTTTCCCCATTTTTTGACAAGGCTTGTTTTGTTTTTGCTAAGTTGTGTGAGTTCCCTGTGGATCTTTATTATTAAACCCTTATTACTTTTGTGGCAGGCAAAATTTTTTTTCCCATTCTGTTGGGTTTCTTTTTGTTTTGTCTGTTGTCTCTTTTGCTGTACAGAAGCTTTTTAGTTTGATGTAGTTCCAGCTGTTTGTTTTCCTTCATTTTTTTGCCCTCTGTAGATGTGTCAGAAAGGGATTTCTGAATTGTAATTCGTGGAGGATTTTGCCGACGTTTTCCTCTATGTATTTTATGGTTTCAGGTCTTACATCTAAGTCTTTTATCCATTTTGAGTTGGTTTTAGTACAAGGTGTGAAGGTTTTGGTCTAGTCCAAAATAAAGAGAATTCTTTGGAGCTGAATTTAGGCTATGAGAAAAAGCAATTTATTTAAACCAATTCGTATTATAAGTGATTATTCATTGGCACTATATCAGGAGTATTTTTACTTTTCAAAAGGGGTCCATGTAACATAGTACCATCTAATAACATTATATTCCAGCATTGCTCAGTGGTCCTCATAATTTTGTTTTGTTGGTTTTATGTTTATTGATATAATGTTGATTTACAACATATTATGCTTTAGGGATATAGGTTTACACCTCCATAAATATGTTATCACATCATGCCTACCACTAAAGCAGTAACAATCTTCACTATAATCCCTTCTCATTTTGTTTCTACTTTGCACTTATCACTTGTGGCAGTTTTGAATCTGCAATCAGATTCAAGAGTTTGTTTTGGGTTTGCTTTTGCCTATTCCATCACTTTATTTTTTAATAATCTATTTACAAGTGAAATTATCTATTACTTGTCTTCCTACCTCTAATTTATTTTGCTTATCATAATAAATTCTCTCCAGCTCTATGTATACCATTATCAATGGCAAGATTGCATTTTTTAAAATACTGGAGTATATTTCAAATATGTGGAATATATACAGATATATAATGCATACAGTGTACATACACATAAACACACACATATATATACACACAATTTTTCATTATTCACTCATCTGTTACTTAGGCATTTCCATAGTTTGACTATTGTAACTAGTTGCTGCAATGAACACAGGAATGCATATATCCCTTCAAATTAGTGTTTTTGTATTGGTTGGGTACTCCTGTATCATATGGAAGATCTATTTTTAAAGTTTTAAGAAACCTCCATAATGCTTTTCACAGGGATGGTCCAGTCTACTTTTGTATATGAAGGTTTCTTTTTCTCCAAACCTTCACCACTACTTACCGTTCATTCTTTTTTATACAGACCATTTTCGTAAGTGATATATGTCATCTTACTGTGGTTTTGATTTGCATTTCTCTGATGAGAAGTGATGATAACTACATTATCAAATATGTAATCAAATATTTGATGTGCAAACATTTTCTCCCATTCAATAGGGTATCTTTCTGTTTTAACAATAACTTGTTGCTCTGCAGGACTTTTTGAATTTTATATTTGCTTTTTTATATTAGTTTCCATTTCCACTTTAATTGAATAGACTTTCCTTTCTTCATGGTATGTTCCCGGTTCCTCTATCAAAAATTAACTGTCCATATAAATCTAGGTTTATTTCTGGGCTCTCAATTCTATTCCATGGTCTGTGTGTCTCTATCTATCTATCTATCTATCTATCTATCTATCTATCTATCTATCTATCTATCTATCTATCCATCTATCTATCTATCTATCTACCTATCTATATTTTTAAGACATGTCAATCTTTATTAATGGAACATTGAAAAGTGATAAAGTGATGAATTTTATATATAATAAAATGATTATACTATTAAAAGGGAAAAAAAAGACTCTTATTCATGGTAGCACTGTTGCTAAATCCTTCCCCTCAGTGAACCTCAATATCTTCGCTTGTAAAATAAGAAAAGGGGCACTCAACACCCAAAGTCTCTTTAAGACTCTAACTCATAAACTAAAGCAACACATGCCAGAAACAAAAGTAAATGCATTCTTTGATTACAACTCATTTATTTTATTATTAAATAATTTATTTATATACAAATTTCACATCATTGTGATCTCCAGGTTCACTCCCCCTCCCTAACTGCCCCCACCCCCCAAGTTGTGTACTTTAATTTGGTTGTTGGCTTGTTTCAACTTTTCTTCATGGCTTTTTGTTTATCTTTCCCATGTCCTATATAATAGTGAAACCATTTGGTTTCTGTCTTTTTCTTTTTGATTTGTTTCTGCTAATTGTGTGTCTACATATTTATTCTCATACCATACTGTTTTGGTTACTATTGCTTTAGTAAAATTTGAAGTCTGAGAGCATACCATTCTCCTATTTTCTTAAAATTGCTTTGGCTATTTGTGGTCTTTATAGATTCTATACAAATTGCAGTCATGTTCACTGTATTTCTTTAAAAGAAGCTATTGGAACTTTGCTAGGAATTATATTAAAATATATATTGATTTGGTAAAAGTAGATATTTTAAGAATGTCAATTTTTCTAATCCATGAGCATTGAACAACTTCCATTTCCTTGTATTATCTTTTATTTCTTTAATATCTTAGTTTTACTTAATTTACTCGTTTAATTTTTTTGATTTCTTTACCTTCTAAGTCACTGTTTGCATAAAGAAATACAACAGGCATGTATACGTTTTGTATTGATTTTATAGCCTGTCACTTCATTGTACTGATTTGTTTCAATATTCTGGATTTGTTTTTTGTTTTGTTTTGTTTTTTTAGTGGAGTCTTTTGCATTTTCTCTGTAGATATGTCATTTGAAAACAAGTGATAGTTTTACTTTTTTCTAGAATGAATTCCTTTTATTCCTTTCATTTGCCTTATTGTTTTAGTGAGGACTTCCTGCATTATGCTAAATAGTAGTGGTAAGAGTGGGTATTCTTATCTTAGAGGAAAAATTTCAGTTTTTCACATAGAGTATGATGATTTCAACTGTATGAGTATGATTTCAATTTGTCATAGATGGCTTTTATTATATTGAGGTAATTTCCTTCTATCCTTCCATGTTTTTTGGAGACTTTCAATCATAAATGAATATTAAATTTTGTCAAATGTTTTCCTGGCATCAAATATCTCCTGTATATGACCTCATGACTTTCTTCTTTTCCTTTTGTTTTTGTGGTAAATTACATTAATTGATTTCATACTCTGAACTATCCTTAGTCCAAGTGTGATCCTTTTAATGTACTATCGAATTCAGTTTGCCAAGATTTTGTTGAGATTTTTATATCTATGTCTTTAGTGATATGGGTTGGTAGTTTTGCTTTTGATTTTTTTTCCTGATATTCTTCCCTGCTTTTGCTGTTAAGGTAATTTTAATCTCCTAAAGTAATTTGGAAGTGTTCCTTCTCTGATTTTTCAAAGAGTTTGACAAGGATAGGTATCAATTTGCCTTTGAAGGCTGGTATAATGCTCTAGTAAAACTGTCTGGTCCTGGGATTTTGTTTTTTGAGAGACATAATTAACTGCTATAATTATCTTGCTTACAATCAATCAGTCTACTGAGATGTTCTATTTCTTCCTGATTCAGTCTTAGGAGCATGTATGATTTAAGACTTTATCTATTTCTTATAATACATTTTTCAATTTGTTTCCATAACAGTTTTTATGATCCTCTTATGATCATATGATCCTCTTATGATCCTTTGTATTTCTGTAACATGTTATAACTTCTCTTTCATTTGAAATGAGTTTTCTCTTTTTATGTTAATGAGTCTAACCTTTGTCTTTTCAATAAGCTACCTTTTGTTTTCATTGTTCTTTCGAATAGTCTTTGATTTCTGTTTCATTTATTTTCACTCAATTTTTATTATTTCCTTCCTTCTAGAGACTTTGGTTTTCTTTGTTCTTCCTTTTCTAATTCATTTAAGATGTAAGACTACTTATTTGAAACATTTCTTATTTCTTGGTATAGGCCTATACTGCCATAAACTCCCCTTACTGTTGATTTTGACATATTCTATAGGTTTTGGTAGCCCTAGACTTCATTTTTGTCTGTTACCAGTTAATTTTTTTTTTTTTTTGAGAGTAGGTCTTTCTATGTTGCCTGGGGTAGTCCCAATCATACAGACTCAAACGATCCCCAGGCTCAGCCTCCCAGGTAACTGGGATAACAAGCGCCTGCCACCACACCCAGCTGCTTTTTTGAGACCAGGTCTCACTATGTTGCCTAGGGTAGTCTCGAACCTGTGAACTCAAGCTATCGCAGACCTCTTGCCTCCCAGCACTTGGACTACAGGCATGTGCCACCACACCCAGCTCCACCAGTTAATTTTTAATTTTTCCTTTTATTTCATCATTACCCAATAGTCATTCAGTAACAGTTCAATTCCCACATATTACCAATTTCTTCTTGTGACTGATTTCTAGTTTCATACCATTACAATCACAAAAAGATACTTGCTGTGATTTCAATCTTCTTGAATTTATTGACATTGTTTTGTGACCCAACATAGAGTCTATCTTTGAGAAGGTTGCATGTGTAGCAGAAAAGAAGGTGTCTATAAATGTTTATTAAAATCATCTGATCTAATTCTTCATTTAAGGGTGTCTTTCATTGTTGGTTTTCAGTATGGTCTATCTGTTCAATGATATTAAGTGGGGATTAAAGTAGAGGTTACCACTATTTTCAATAATGACTTTTAGGTTTGTTGATCAAACCTAAAGTTGCTTTATATACTGTGATGTTCCTTTATTTGATACATATATACTGATAACTATTATGTATTCCTGATATATTAATACCTTAATTGTATTAATGTTCATCTCCTATCCCTTGGTTCTTTTCTTAGCTAGAAGTATATTTTATGCGATATAAGTTGGCTGTCCTTGCTCTTTCAATGTGTACCATTTGCTTGTAGGATGGTCTTCAAATCCTTTTGCTTTGAGCCTATGCTTGTCTTTGGAAATCGAATGTTCTCCTAAGACAACTGAAAAGTTAGGTTTTGGTTACCGGTCCAAGTGGTCACTCTGTTTTTAATTTGATTGGTGAGTTCAGATCACTGAAGTTTAGAAAAATTATTGATTTATACGCATACTGCCATTTTGTTATTTCTTTTCTGGGTGTTTTTGCATTTTTATCTGTTTTTTTGTTCTTTTCTTGTGTCCTTGTATTTTGAAAGTTAGCCCTTGTGTGATGTTTGGATTCTGCTTTTATCTTTTTTTCTTCCAACTAATTTTGCTCTGAGATTACCCAGGGTTATGTCAACTATAAACTATCTTAAACGGAAAACAAGCTAATCTTAGCCTCTTTTTATCAGATACCATTTTTTACATTCCTACTTCCTATCTAGTCCTCACAATAACTCTATGAACTAAATACCTTTATCATACCCATTTAACAGAGAAGAAAACTAGGCACAGACAAAGAAACTTGTCCAACATTCACAACATAGTGGCAAATCCCAAATTCAAAGTTCAGAAGTACACAACTAAACAAAAGCAAAACAAAATGCCCAATCAAAAAATGGGGAGAAGAACTAAAAAGACACTTCTCCAAAGAGGAAATACAAATGGTCAACAGGCACATGAAAAATTGTTCAACATCACTAGTAATAAGGGAAATACAAATCAAAACCACAATGAGATACAACCTTACACTAGTAAGAATGGCCCACATCCAAAGAATGGGCAACAAGAATTGCTGGCAAGGATGTGAAGAGAAAGGAACACTACTACACTGTTGGTGGGAATGTAAACTGGTCCAACCTCTATGGAAAGCTGTGTGGAGGACCCTCAAGTTAATGAAAATGGAACTACCATTTGACCCAACAATTGCTCTCTTGGGAATCTACCCAAAAGAGACCTCAATATGGGTACAAAGGGAACACCTGTGCTCGGATGTTTAATGCAGCACAATTTATAATTGCAAGATCATGGAAGCAACCTAAATGCCCCAAAACAGATGACTGGGTGAAAAAAATATGGTATATATATATACGATGGAATATTACTCATCAATTAAAAATGACAAATTCAATGATTTTATAACAACATGGATGTACTTAGAAGAAATCATATTAGCAGAAACAAGTCATAAAGAAAAAGACAGAAACCAAATGGTTTCACTAATATATGGGATATAGTGAAAAAATAAACAAAAGACTTGAGGAAAAGTCAAAACAAGCTAAGCACCAAATTGAAGTGCACAACTTTGAGCAGGAGGGAAGGGGGAGATGAGAGGGAAGGGGGGGGGCAAATCCCTGGGATTACAATGGTGTGAAATTTATAAATAAATAAATGAATGAATAAACAAACAAACAAATAAATAAATAAAAACAAAGTTCAGAAGTCTGGTTAAACGCTGCACTCTTAACCACTATGATAAACTGTCTCTCAGTATCTAGATGCTGAGAAAATATAACTGGAAGATTTTAATATGTAAAGGAAGGTGTCTAAGGATAGGAAATGGGTAGAACTTGTTCTTCTAGTATTGTCTTCAGTCAATTCACTGTTACTATTCTTATATTGAGTATCTCTTTCTTGCTACCACTACAGAGGTGAGAGATTCCCCACAAACCTTAAGTTATGTTGCAGTGCTGGCAGAGCAGCAGAGTCTAATGGAGGCAGAAACAGCTCCATACCTATAACAAAAAAAAGCTAGGAAAATAAGTGAACAGTAGAAGCTGCCTTGTGGTTGTAGAATAAAAAGGAAGTCACACAAAGAGAAAGAGAGAAGGCAGTCTTGGTTTTTCTCAGAATAGCAGAGCAGGGATCTGATGGAAAATAAGTCCTGTTTTCATGTATCACTGACCTAAGAGAAACAGACATCACAGGATCTCAATTTTCAGTGAATTATTTTCTTTTCAACATAGTAAATTCTCAACATCCCTAAAGAATAATCAGACATGTGAAATGCAAATACATAGTGTAGCTGGGTTTATATCTTTGTTTTCAATTCAGTTGAGTTGAGTTCAATGAACACTATCAGGCAGATACCAGATACTGGGAACAGAAAAAATATGACTAAGTCCACTTTAGGCTATTTGCACTTACTTTTTGGGAAGAAAACGGAATATGTACATATATGGAGAAGTAAATATATAATACCCAAATTATAATTAAAAAAATTCACAAGTAAAGGGGATACTGGCCATATATAATACAAAACATTTGGGGGGGGGTTTGAGACTAGATCTCACTATTTTTGCCCTTGGAACTGTAGTCTCACGTTGCCCGGGGTACCATGGACTTAAGCAATCCCCAGCCTTAGCTATTTTTTCTATTTAAGATAATAAAAAGACAAAGTAAGCATGGGAATTTCACAAATCTCCACATACCGTATTATTGCAAAACCAGATAATGTCCCCTTCATTACCAGTGTAGAAAAGTACTGTTCCACCATCTTTCTTCCAGTGTTCATCAGCTAGTAGGTACCGTTGTTTAAAAGTCTTATCATTATTAAATCCAAAATGATCAACCTATAATTAAAAACAAAACAGATCAGACAAATTTCAATTTAAAGTAAACTAGATCAATAAAAAGTAAATTTATTTCTATTAAAATCAACAGAAGCAACCAGATTATTGTAAAGTTTTCACGTTATTGAGTTTTATTAGTAGTACTGATGCTATTTTGAAGCTAATTTCTTTATAAGATAAAGCAATGTTACTAGTGGTCAAGATTTTCAGTATAAAAGATATAACCATGCCATCAATTAGCCACTTAAAAATACAATTATAACTGAATTAGTAATGGCAAATGAACCCATTTTTTTAAAGAAACTTCTGAATATTATTCAAACTCACAATATCAAAATTGAAAACTAAACAGAATGCTTAAAATATCTATAAACTCTGTTCCCTAGTAACAACTGAAATTCCAAGACTGCTGTGTTCAATACCATTCCCCACTAAAATGAACTAGGACTTTTTAGTAAATTTGATTCACACTTGGAATAAGGAGGCTGTGAGATAAATTGACCCATCTTGGTGTGCAAGGAAGCACTCAAAAATTCATTAAATTATGAGTAAAAGGGACTATCATTAACTATAGCTTTAATAAGTTAAACATTAAAAAGAATGATTGGAGAAGTCCAGCAAGATGGAGGCATGCCTATTCCATATATTTACAATTAGATTTCAGTAGTTAGTACACTAATTGCTTGTAGGATTGTTTTCCAAACTTTTGCTTTGAATCTATGTTTATTTTTGGAGATCAGAGGGGTACCCCGGAGACAACAGAAAGTCTTTTGGGCTTTGTTTCATAACCCAAACAGTATCTCTGAGCTTTCTGACTGGTGATTTAGTTCATAACTTAATATTTCTCCATTTTCTTTGTCTAAGCTTTTAGTTCCCTTCTCACTTCCTCTTCTGTGATAGCCATTATTCTTATGAGAACTTTCCTTATAAACTTGGATTATTCTTATTTTTCTCTTCCCTCTGGTTCCTCTGTATATAACTAGCTTTGAGGTCACTAATTCAAGTCTCCATCCAAGTGCTACCATTAGCTTTTCTGGGAATTTTTTTTATCTATTAATTAAACTCTTTACATCCTGAATCTGTTATTTGTATACTTTGTGCTTATTAATCTTATTTCTGAGCTCATTCATTTTTCTTAATTTTGTTTTTTTCCTTGATCTGCTAATGAGTTCTCTCACATAACTTTGGCTTGCCTTTCTGCATTTTCATGTCTCTGATTTTATAGCAATGAACTCTCAATAACCCAATTTAAAAATTTCAAATATGAAAAGATTGTTTTATATATATATACTCACATATATATACACACACATATATATTTTATATACACATGTGTATGTATATATATATAAATTCCCAGAAATATGTCAGACACCACTTTAATCAACTTCTCAAAGCTAATACTGCCAGTTATGAAATATAATGTTCCCTCTGAAATGATACTGAGAAGGTGAGGCAAGATCCGATAATTTCTGGTTCTATTTTCAAAATGGATAAACTCAATTTAATCATAAGAGAAAAAAAGATAACCTAACTGAGGGACAATGCACAAAGTACGTTTTCTGGATCACAAAAAATGTCAAAATCACTAAAGACAAAGCTGACTGTCACAGGCTGAAGACTAGAAAGATAAAACAACAACCACTGTAAGGTGGGATCCTGGATTGAATTTAGAAACAGAAAAAGGGATACTGGTGAGAAAACTGGCAAAATTTAAATAAGGATTAGTTAACAGTATTGTATCAGTTTGCTGGCTGACATCCAGGAAATCAGAATGAAGGCTATACTAGAACACTTTATATTGTTGTTGTAAATTTTTAGAAAACCTAAAGTTATTTTAAAATTTAAATTAAAAAAAAATTGATCCAGTGGAGGATACACTACAGTAATTATACTTGAAAGGGGCAGAGGGTGAAGGGAAAGGAAGGGGAAAGGTAGGGTTTCCCTATACTTCCAAAATATCAAAAACTATGTAAGCCAATGCTACCTCAATTTAAAAAAATTAACTTCTCATAACAGACCTGAGGGTGGAGGGGGTGGGAGGAATATTCTCAGCAGAAAAGCTTCCATTTAGAGTAACATGGGTCATAAGAACTTCTAAAGCAGAGAAAGTCAAACATCCTTGTTTGACCACTCAAAGAGCACTTCTACTTCTAGCAATTATCTCTAGTAGTTTATTTGGGGGCAAAAAGGAGTAAAATGCTATGGTTGAAAGAAAGCCGATTTGGGATTTAAGAGACCTAAACTTCAATCTCTAAAGGACTTAGGGAAGACTTAGGGAGGACTTAGGGAAGTCATTTAATCTCCACGAGACTGGTAATACCCTATATAAATGAAAAATAACAACCTCTAATTCAAAGGATTGCTACAGTGATTAGGAAAAATATACCTAAAGTACCAGGTATAGTGATAAATTCTAAGTGTTCAATAAATGTTAGTTATCATGTCCATTTCATACACATAAACATGGAGTATTTAGATGTGATAAATATGGTATAGAGAGAAAAAGCTATTAATATATAGAATTATAGGAAGGAGCTTTAGAATGTAAAAAAATCTCTTTTTTTAGTGCCTCACTTAAATATTAAATAATCATTAATAATTTAATAATAAATATTTAAATATTTAAAAATAGGCAGTGGAATTTTCTTTGCAAAATCCTTACTTACAGAATTTTCTTGGATCGCTCATATCACCAAGGATATAAACTTCTGACTACGTAATTCTAACTTTTCTAGTACCTTACAGGCACAGTACACTAAGGTCCTCATGCCCTCTGCTGTTGAAAACTGGGACTACATGCCCCTTTCAACTGTTCTTGAATAGAGAAGTTAAACCATGAAAGAGGAAAAGAGCCTTAGAAACCATTTGATCTGCACTGTTCAACTGTAGAAACTGGGTTCAAAGAGCTGAAGTAACAGCCAAAGTCATAAGTCAAAAACACGGATAGAATTTTTAATTATTTTTGCAATTTGGCTTATTTAAACAACAAATAAAAAAAAACAACACAAGCATGATCTCAAAAAGGAAACACACCTTACTCTTTCTAGGTTCTTTCTAGAATATGATAAATGAAAT
Source organism: Uropsilus gracilis (assembly GCA_004024945.1). Lineage (NCBI taxonomy): Eukaryota > Metazoa > Chordata > Mammalia > Eulipotyphla > Talpidae > Uropsilus > Uropsilus gracilis. The sequence goes on along the minus strand of PVHY01008858.1, from coordinate 10,040 downwards.
TAAGCTAATGCTTCCCTTCATCACCTTATTAGAAGGAAGAGATTCATGAGTATAGGTAGGCAAAGAACATCTGTAAATAAGTTTATAGTGAACTTTCAAAGTTGAAGTTCACATCCAGAAAAACCTATAAAACTGTTGCAAATTTGCAGTTTTGGTGGCAATTTGGGGGCAGAATGGCAATTTGGTGGGGAGAGTAACAGAGCACTTACCATGTGCTCTTGCACAGATTACCTCATCAACCTCACAATTACCTTCTCAGGGCACTTTCCCTACAATAAGTATGCTAAAGCTCGATGAGGTCAGAAAATCTGTCCATTTTACAAATAAAAGTCAAATACAGTTCTTTCATGTCTTTTATCCCCAATCTATTCCTACCTTCAACAAAACCCAGTCCAGTTTTGTCCATATTACACACTATTGCATATAAAGCTGACTGTTTTCAGCAGGGGAAAATACAGTATCTTTCTTCTAGATATGCCAAAAAATACTGAAGAATACATGGAATATTGGTGTTTTCATTGACATGATATATTGACTTACTAAGCAACTATTTTTTTTATCATTAACCCACTGATGAAAAAATTCACATTCACTATTATCACTAACTTACAATTTTAGACAACTCAGAATACAGTTGGTTTTATTTACACACCCAGATAAATAATAGCTAACTGAAATCTTTCAACAGATACAAAAAGTATACTTAGAGATTTATAGGACAGAAGAAAATGAACTTATATCTCTTGTAAATCAAAACGAGCTCTGGTTTCTAATTCAGAGAAGCTAACATAAGAGGCCCTTCCTTCCATTTGATGTGTGTGTGTCCTATATTAATTTTGGAATCATACCACTTCATTGTTAAAGTTCCTAAATGAATACTGAAATTATTTTGGGCAAGTTTGATCTCCCCTGGATGGGCAGAAACCTTCATATTGCAAGAACACATATTGGAAGAACCTTCTCTCTCAGAGAAGGGGTTTGGCAATTCTTAAGTCTAAAGTTGGAGAAGAGTGGGTTGTCTACAAGTGGATTCCTACTAATTAAGTTGTCTCTCACACAGGAGTAGACCTCAATCTAGGACAAGATGGGAGAGAAAGCAAGATTTTATGAGTCAGATTTTTTAAATAAGGAGCAAACTTAGCCAGTCAATGAAAACCTGAATGAACTCTATCACAATTTTTTATGGACTACAACCCCATCTCCATGTACTGAAAAGATCTTAGACCAAAAACTACAGCTGTCAACGTACTGTGAATCTAACTTCAAGGTAGAGGGTGAAAGGGGCATTGGAAACTACAGAAAGAGTTAAGCAGCCATATTGGCTTATAAGTGAACAAGCTTGGGATCTCTTGCTTTTTCAGCTCTGACTTGCACCCTAGCACTCCTGGAAAGAGACACTTAGAGGAGACACATGAAAGAGGATACATGGAGGAAAGATATCTAGAAACACTTGGAAGAGACACATGGATGAGAGACAGGTAGGGAGGCAGTTTCTGCTCCTTAGCACAGACAATGGCAGCTGTATCTTGATGTGCCTGCACTTTCCCAGCTCTCGGCTACCTCTCCAAACCCTTTCTGTGGTTCCATGCTAGAAAGTGCCTTAGACTTGGAGCAAGCTTTTGGATCTTAGCAGCCTTGTTTTGGGCAGACCCTGTTTGCTAGATATTTGCCCACAAAGGGATGGGCGATTTGGAGGGAGATTTCTGGAAATGTATTATTAGAAATATCCTTTCTTCTTGTCCCTCTCTAAGCACACTAATTCTGTTAGAGATCTTTTAACACTAAATGGCTGCTTTCTTTGCCTCTGTGTGAATGGCTAGAACCATTTTAGAGCATGCACTCCTTACCAGTTTGGGGTGCCTGGGTATCCCTTGGTCACAGGCTAACAAGATAATGAATGACCCCCATTTATTATCATTTCATTTTGTCAGTCATTTAAAAATTCCCTATTTAAATATTCTACTTTTACTCACCATGTACTATACAGATACCAGGAAGAACTAGAGATGAAATTTGGCTTAAAAGAATAAAAAGGGAGGGAGGAAATTAAAAGGAAAATAGTATCCCTTAAGGATAGTCTGATCACAAGAGAAATTATCCCACACCCATCCAAGAGGGAGGTGTACGATGAGTCTAAGAAATAGGATTGTCCTCTCCTTCCTACAGGCATGCTATCTGAGTAGGTCAAGCTTCCATTTTAACAAGGAAGGTAGTACTTTCCTCAAATCTACCCTTCAAATGAAGCTATAACTTGACTATAATAAGTCACTATCCTTCTCACCCATCCTGCAGTTCATATTAACCATGGGGGAATACCATTCCACACCCTACTTCTTTTTATCTACACCAAACTTAAAAAGGAGACTCCTACTTAAAATGAAAATAACAAAAGAGGGAAAAAAAGTTAACTGGAGAGTACACTTTAGAAAAAGTTTGATAATCTAATCTGCTATGTTTGAAAATGAATAATCAGAAAGGCTAGAATACAATAGCCTACCACAGGGTCCCTATATCTAGATACATCTATAATGTATAATGCATCTCTACAGATATATTATAGATAATGCATTTTAAATCTTCTAAATGAGTAGTTCCCCATGTTTCTATATATAAGATCCTTTTTAATGATAAATTTTTCAAGCATATTCTGCTTTTGTAGCCAGTCCTTGAGAATATAAAAAAGAAGCTATTATAAATTCAGTGATGGTATAAATGACCATCACAATAGCATCTAATTATACTTGAAAAAAGCAGTATATATGCTTACTTGGTATGAAAATGGATTCAAGCACCCCTCTCCAATAGCTGTATAAACCAATAAACCCTTCCTCTTCCCCGAATCAAGGAGTATGAGCCCCCAAAAGGGAATCACAGTGTAAATTACAAAAATCTTATGACATCAAAATATTGTAGCCGGGCACAGTGGTGCACGCCTGTAATCCCAGCACTGGGAGGCTGAGTCCAGGGACCACTTGAGTCTGGAGGTTCGAGACTACTCCAGGCAAAATAGCAAGACCTAGGCTCTAAAACATAGCCAGGCATGGTGGTTACCTGGAAGGCTGAGGCTAGGGAATCACTTGAGTCTGCAGCAACATAGCGAGACCTAGTCTCTTAAGGAAAAAAAAAATCAAAATACTCTGCCTTACTGCTAAACCAGTGCAGAAATATCCTCCAAGTACCTGAAATGTACCAGTAAATTAAGAAATATGCATATCTTGTCAAACAAGAGGTAAGTCTTTCATCAGATATATATTATGGCATCCTCTATCAGCTAAATAACTGTGAAAATACATGATCAGTAACATCAGATGACTTTAGGAAGTTCTGAAGCATTAGAATTAGATGATCAGAAATTAAGCTCTCAATTTAGTAACAAAGTGGTATTGTGAGTATTAAATACATACATTTTAATAAATGTACCATCAGAGAGTATTATCATGTAAGGCTGGTAGAAACTATTGTTTTAGATATAAGATTTATAAAGGAACTCAGATCTCAAGTCTAACTCTAAAATGAGAAAATGGAGAAACGGATGCCAATTATTTAAATATTTTAATAAATATATTGCTACTTAACTTAAATAAAGTATTATCATTAAATTCAGGGTCAGTAATTCTGACTTGAAATGGTTACTCTTGCAGGGGAGCAGTGACTCTAAAAGAGAATGAAGGAATGTTGCATATATCTATATATTTATATATGTAAGTGCATATATACAATATGATTAACAATAAACTGGGATTTCCTTTAAGACATATGCATTACTTTATATAACGTACATGAACTACATTTCTATTTTACAGTCACATGCATATTACATTGCATTAAATCACATCTATATTCCCTTTTTCTTTCATTTTAAAATATGTTGACATATTTTATATGTCATTATATGACAGCATTAAGGAAAGAGAACCAAGACACAAATCCATGTCTCAAGTTTTAAATCTAACAAAAGTGATAGACATACTGATAAACAATTGAAAGATGGTGGGGTTAAGTACTATGTAAAATGTAATCAGAGCTCAGAAGAAGAAATTACCATTCAACTTTGAGGGAATCGTGGAAGGCTTTACCTAGGAGGTGATATCTAAACTGACCCTGAAAAGCAACAAGAATTCTGTCAGGTACAGAAGAAATAAAGAGCATTCCAAGCAGAGGGAATCAGCAGTGCAGAACAAGCATATTCAGGGATTATTTTACTTCAGGAGGTACACAGTTTTATGAGGTGAAGAAACTAGGGTCATAAATCTGCCACCAGAGGTAGATGTGAAAATCTTCCTACAGAAACATGACTAAAATATTTGAGATTGCCTCTCTAAAACAGTGAATGAAACTATTCCATTAGAAATAGACTCTTTATGAAGCAAAGTTTTGTCTGTTTTTTCCACTACTAAATCTCTAGTGACTACAATAATATCTGGCATCAAAGATCAGTGAATATAGTGAATGAACATGTACATGCACACAATCTAGTCCTGCAATGGTACAAAAACAGATCAAACACAGTTTCGCAGAAGAGCATGACTCAAAGCAATAAAAATGGAGATCAAAATTTCCCACATCGAGTTTATGCAGGTTCTTTTATGCGTGTGTCTATTACTGGCTTTGAAAGTTTTAGAATGCTGTAGTTGGATGTGTCTCTTGCTCAGTGACAAATCATGGCTTATGGGAAAACCCAACATTCAATTCTAAAACTAACAAACAAAGGCTCAGTCACATCCAGGATGCAAAGGAAGCTGGGGGTAGAAACAGGAAGATAAAAACACAAAGTTAACATAGAAATAGGGTGGAAGAATTGGGGAAGAACTAAAAAAATCTTTTTTACTATATAACCTAAAATAAACCTAATTGAGTGACAAGGTTTCATCACAATTTGAGGGCTAGAAAGGATGTAAAACTTGGATCTCAGTTAGTGCTCAGTTACTTAACCTTTATGACATCTTCCTAGAAGAAAATGTGTATCATACCAGCTCAGCAGCATACTCATTTTCAATTTAATCCACATACAGAATACATTTTTTGATGAATTTTATGAAGGAAGAAACAAGAGAGGAGTATCCAAGTACAGAAGGTGTTATAAAAGAACAGCTGTGACTACAGGTGAAAAGGGTATTTCATGATGCAGGGAAATTCTGAGGCAGGAGACAATGAGGGTCAACAGCTCCAATGAAATGACTTGACTTGTACCTGAGGTACAGGAGTTACATCTCTAAATGGAAAAGCAGAAAAGTGAAGGGTCTAGCTAAAATGCCTCTCACATAATATCTTTGTTATTTTTCACCCAGTGAAGCAGAGGTCAAAACTATGTATTAAAGAGTAAAATAGCATGATGTGGCAATGATTTGAGACAAAGGCAAAAGTGTAGCATGGAAAAGGAACTGATGCTTAGGTCCTTAGATGGTCCCTAGGTTTTGTGTTTTGGTTTTTTTTTTTTTTTTTTTTGAGAGTAGGTCTAACTATTTTTGCCCGTGGAACCGTAGGCTCCTGTTGCCCGTGGTACCACAGACTCCAGCAATCCCCAGCCTCAGCTTCCCAGGTAGCTGGGATTATAGATGTGCGCCACCATGACCAGCTATTTTTTGGGGGGACTAGGTCTCGCTGTGTTGCCCCGAGTGGGACTCGAATGTGATCCTTGGCCCCAGCTGCTTCATAGGCTGAAGCTTATAGGCATGAAGCCACCATGTCTGGCTCATAGATGGTCCCTTGCTTTGGAGGCTGAATGTGCAGGCACAACTTGCCTAGTAGAGGATTTGCTTCAGAAGAGATCCACAGTCCAGCAGTTGGCATAGAGAAGTTTAGTGGCTGTGTAACAAGAAGCTAGAAATCCCAAACAGAAGGGAGGTGGGGGCCAAAGAGTTGAAGTCATCATTGATCTCCAACCACAAACAGGCAGAGTCACTGGCTGATTTGCAAGGGAATCTGGACTGTTTCATTTATTCCATTTTAAGCAGTTAATAGTCTTACCAGAATTCCTACACATTACATGTAAGCATTTTAATGGTAATTACAAAAATTATATAATGCCACGTGGTATCAATAAAGCTTTGCAGTTTATATTCTCCTGTTTTGTTAAAAACAAAATGATCTATGACTAATGTTTTTTCTTCTATTATGCACTACCATTATAAAAGCTTCACATGCAAAATATTCTTCTGAGAGCACATCATGTACTACATCAGATTTTCTGAGATGGAGGCTGGTATTGGCAAAGAATGAAAGGATAAAGACCTTCCTCCCTTTCTCAAAACAGCTTCAGACAGGAGCATAGATTTCTTGTTTGTTTTTCATGTATTAAATTAATTTTAATGTAGTTTTTTTTTGTCTAAACATGCACACATTATTAATTCACTCACTCACTGAAGGCAATGAGAACAAACTATTATAAACATCTGTGTACATGCTTTTGTGTAGATATAAGTTTTCAGCTCCTTTGGCTAAACACCATGGAACATGATTATTGTATAGTAAGGATATGTTTAGTTTTTTTTTACGAAAATTTCAAACTGTTTTCCAAAACAAGTATACCTTTTTACAATCCCAGGAGCAATAAGTGTTTCTACGAATTTGGTGGTGTTGGTGACTTTTGTAGGTCAGTAGTGGTATTATATATTATATCATTGTCTACCCTGAGGTTCCCCCACCTCCCCAACACCAGTCAACCATCTTAATCCTCTGCCCTCCACATCCTGTTTTCTCCCTCCTCCCCCCTCTCCTGCTCCATGGTTCCACTCTGTTGGTGGTTTTAATTTTTTCTTGTCCATTTGTTTGGTTTTTCCTATATCCTTGATATAAGTGAGACCATCCTATATTTCTCTTTTCCTTTCTGGCTTATTTCTGGCTAATATGATTCCTCTAGCTCCATCGATGTTGCTGCAAATAACATAAATTTGTCTTCTTTGAGGCATAACGTTCCATTATGTACATATATCACACTTTTTCAGACATTCATCAGTTTGAGGGCATTTGGGTTGTTTCCATATCTTGGAAATTGTAAAAAGTGTTGGAATAAACATGCACACACAGGTGTCCCTTTTAATTAGTGTTTTCGTGTCCTTTGGGTAGATTCCCAGAAGCAGAATTGCTGGGTCGAATGGTAATTCCACTTTCAGTTGTTTGAGGGTCCTCCACACAGTCTTCCACAGTGCCTGAACAAATCTTCACTCCCACCAGCAGTATAAAAGTGTCCCTTTTTCTCCACGTCTGTGCCAACACTGGTTGTTGCCTGTTGTTGTTGCTTTTTTAATATATGGGCCATTCTACTGGTGTAAGATGGTATCTCAGTGTGGTTTTGATTTGCATTTCTGTGATTATTAGAGATGCGGAGCATTCTTCCATATGTCTATTGGCCATCTGTATTTCTTCTTTGGAGAAGTGTCATTTTAGTTCTTTTCCCCATTTTTTGACTGGGCTTTTGCTTTGTTTCTGTTGTGTGAGTTCTTTGTGTGTCTTTGTTATCAGACCCTAACCACTTGTATGGAGGGCAAAAATTTTCTCCCACTCGGTTGGGTTTCTTTTTGTTTTGGTTATTGTCTCTTTTGCTGTACAGAAGCTTTCTAGTTTGATGTAGTGCCAACTGTTAATATTTTCCTTCATTTTTTGCTAGTTGTAGATGTGTCCTGCACAAGATGTAAGGGTGTTATCTTGGTTTATTTTTTTGCATGCCATGGTCCAGCACCATTTAATGAAGAGGCTATTAATTATTATGGCTTTGTAGTATAATTTGAAATCTGGGATTGTGATGTCTCTGTTCTCTCTTCTTTTGGTCAGGAGGATTTTGGATATTTGAGGTCTTTCATTATTCCATTTTTGTTCTATCTCTTTAATATCATTGGGATTTTTATTGGAATTGCATTGAATTTGTAGATTGTTTTTGGCAGTACGGCCATTTTGATAATGTTGAATCTTCCAGTCCATGAACAGGGAATGTCTATTTTTCAATGTCTTCTTTTATTTCTCTTAAGAATTTTTATAACTTTCTTTCTATAGATCTTTCACATCTTTTGCTAGGTTTATTCCCAAGTATTTAATTTTCTTTGGTGTGATGGTAAATGGAGTATATTTTTTAATTTCTTCTTCTGATTTTTTGCATATATGAATGCTATTGATTTTTGTGTGCTACCTTACTGAATAGATTATTTCAGCTAACTTTTCTGTGAATTTTTGGGGGTTCTCTACATAGAGTATCATATCTTCGCATACAATGATAGCTCTATTTCTTCTTACCCTATTTGAATTCCTTTTATGTCTTTCTCTTGTTTTATTGCCCTAGCTTGGACTTCCAGCACTATGATGAAAAGTAGTGGTGAGAGTGGGCATCCTTGCCTGGTTCCAGATCTTAATTGAAATGATTTCAGTTATTCCCCATTGAAGATGACATTTGCTGTGGGCTTGTTGTATATAGCTTTTGTTATGTTGAGGAATGTTACTTTTATTCCAAATTTTTCTAGGGTTTTTATCATGAAGGATGTTGAACTTTATCAAATGTTTTTTCTGCATCTATTGATATGACCGTATGGTTTTTGTTTTTCCCTATGTCATGGATTATGTTGATTGATTTTCGATGTTGAACCATCCCCAAGGAGCACAGGCCTTGACCTATATAAAATTCAGTCTTCCATACTACTCTTCCTCTGGACACTCTTCCTGCAGAGGATAGTAGCAACTTTCAAAATCTTTTGTTCTCCAGCCAAGTAACCTGACTTCTAACTATATAACACTACTTCTCAACTCCTAACAACTCTGTTCAATACTAATTCAATTACATTCCTTCTTATGGCTGGGTATACCCAGAACTGAGTATCATGTAATAAAATGACATCTAACCAAGTGGTTTGCTCAACACTGGTCAGAATTTTTTTTTAATATGTTTACAGTTAGTAGCCACAAATAAGGCTACTTTAAATTGAGAGTCAGAGAAGGTATACTGACTACTGTGTCTCCCATAAAATGAACCTCAGAATGTGACCTTATTTGGAAATAGAGTCATTGCAGATGCAGTTAGTTAAGATGAGATCATGCTGGAGTAGAGTGTGTTCTTAATCCAATCTAACTGGTGTCTTTATAAGAAGAGAAGAGAAAGGTAAAGATACAGGGACAGACAAATAAAAAGAATGTCAAGATTCAGATGTACAAAAGAAAAGCCATCATGTAATAGAAAGAGGAGATACTATAATTAGGAAGTTATAAAGCCAAGAAATGCTATGGATTGCCAAAAACAAAATCTTCTCCCAAAAAGGGACCTAGGCTGCCAATACCTTAAATTTTTGATCTCCAGAAATGTGAGAAAGTTAATTTCTATCACATTAGCCTCTGGTTTGTATGCCTTGTAATTAGAGCCCTGAAGAATTAATACAAAGGTTTTTCCATGATGGTGGCACTACAGGTAAAATCTGAAGGGGTCAGTCAGAGGAAGAAGTTTAGAAAGAAGGAATGAGGGGGAAAAAAGGAGAAGAAAGAAAAGAAATTACAAGGCCCAGTGACCAGAAAGTTGTAGAAACACAAAGGAGACCAGGGTTATCGATAGCATGGTGAATGAGGAGAGAGGCACTAAAAAAGGCTTCAAGCCAGGTGGACCATGATAGGGAGTTGAAATTTAAATTTAAAGTGAGAGCTATAAAACACTTTAAAGAATTTCAAAACTTGTTTTGATATATATTTTTAAAAGATCACTCTAGCTGTTCTGTGAAAGAAGGTCCAGAGGAGATGATAAAGAAAGGGAGAAAAGCAAATAGAAGTCTATTAAAAGTTCCCAAGTTAGAAGTCATAGTAAGATTAATAAATAAACCAGGTTTCAGCTCATGTCTCTCTTCAATCATATAAAGAAACTCATGTAAAAAAAATTACTCCATTTACCATTGCACCAATGAAAATTAAACACCTGGGAGTAAACCTAAGAAAATAAGTAAAGAATCTATACAAAGAAAACATTAAAAGAATTAGAAGAAATTAAAATTGGAAAGACATTCCCTGTTCATGGATTGGAAGATTCAACATTATCAAAATGGCCATACTAACAATGGCAATCTACAGATTCAATG
>PVHY01008857.1:38203-53992 GCA_004024945.1 Uropsilus gracilis | reverse complement strand
CAAATTTTTGCCATTCATAAAAGTGATGAGTCAGAAAACAAAGATCCACATAGAACTCACACAACTTAACAAAACAAAGCAAAAAGCCCAGTCAATAAAAGGGGAGAAGAACTAAAAAGACACTCCTCCAAAGAGGAAATGTAAATGGCCTATAGACATGAAAAAATACTCGATATCACTAATAATCAGGGAAATGCAAATCAAAGCCACAATGAGATACCATCTTACACCAGTAAGAATGGCCCGGTGGCTCCTGCCTGTAAGCTTAAGCCTATGAAGCGGCCGGGGCTAGGGATCACATTCCAGTGCCGCCTGGGGCCCGCAGCGAGACCAAGTTCCAAAAAATAGCTGGGCGTGGTGGCGCACGCCTGTCATCCCAGCTACTGGAAGCTGAGGCTGGGGATTGCTTGAGTCTGTGGTACCCTGGGCAACGAGAGCCTGTAGTTCCATGGGCAAAAATAGCGAGACCTAGTCTCAAAAAAAAAAAAAAAGAATGGCCAATATAAAAAAATGGGCAACAACAAATGCTGACATGTATGTGGAGAGAAAGGAACACTTTTACACTGCTACTAGGAATGCAAACTGGTTCAGCCACTATAGAAAGCTGAATGGAGGACCTTCAAACTACTCAAAATGTAACTACCATTTGATCCAACAACCCTACTTCTGGGGATCTACCCAAAGGACACCAAAACACCAATTCAGAAAGACACCTGTACTCAGCTGCTCATCACAGCACTATTCACAATAGCCAGGATATGGAAACAACCATAATGTCCCAAAACAGACAAATGCATCAGAAAATTGTGGTTTATGTATACAATGGAATATTATTCATCAATCAAAAAAGACAAATGTATGTCATTTGCAGCAATGGAGCTAGAAGGAATCATGTTAGTGGAAATAAACCAGAAAGAAAAAGGAAAATACTGTGTGGTCTTACTTATATGAGGATATAGGGAAAATATACAAACAAACAGACAAGAAAATTTTAAAACTAACTGTCAGCAGAACTTAAGTATAGAAAAGAGGGTGTAAAATCCAGAGAGGGATGGGCACAAGCGATTAAGATGATGGCTCATGGTTGACAAGGTGGTGGGAGAATCTCAGGGTAGGCAATGATATTATATATATACATAGACATAGACATATATATGTGTGCAATCAATCTTAAAAAATAAAATTGTTTTAAAAAAAGGAATTTTTTAAAATAAATAAATAACAAAAAAGGGAGTGATTCATGGGGTTACTCTCTTTGCCATCAGAGCTGCTATAGGTCACCCAGCTGGCCAGGCAGGTGGCAAACTTTCACCCTGGAGGTAACCAACCTTGGAAGTAGCAGATATCTGCCACACTTTAAAGTGCTGGCACGTTGTACCATTGACAGATAACCAGACCTTCTCCCTTTTCCTCTACCCTGTTTCTTCTCCCTGTCCTTCTATCCTATTAGTTAAAATAAATTGTTTTTATTTCTTTTGCTGCACCAAAGGGCCTCTTGTTAGCATTTGTGGCAGCATATGGCAGGAGCCAAAACCAGTGAAGAAGGTTCTGACCCAGTGACAGTTTTGGACCCTTTGCTCAAGAACAATTTCTTAATATATGCAAACATTGAATTATTATATTGTATATCTAAAACTATTATAATGTTATATGTCAATTATACCTCAATCTAAAAAAATGGGAATCAGGCTACCAGTCTTGAAAGACAATTGACTTCTGGAGTATCATTTCAGTCAATCTTTCCTTTAACAATAGCCAGAACGTTGTCCTCTAATTCACAGGGATAGAATTTGCTGATGATTTGAAAGGCCCCTATTTCTTAATATTAAAAATTGTCTCTCTGAATTCCTGTACTTGTAGGGTATTAAAGGTTGTCTGTGTTTATTTTGGTCAGTTTCCTGTTAAATGTACTTTCCCATTTCTGTTTTCTCTCCTTTCTCTCTTTTCCCCTCTGTTCTTTGATTTGCTATTATTTTTATTACCTGAGATTGACCTTGGCCCGCTGCCCCATATCCCCTCTCAAACCCACAGCAAGGTTGGGTTTTTTTCATTTGTATTGACCACATCAAGAGAAATTTATTATTTATAGCATTTTCCTTACCCATTTCCTTTTTGTTTTTAGTTTTGTTTTGAATCCTTCATTACCCAGCATTCCCTGGCAAGTGTTCAAAATAAAACTGCTTATTTATCTCAACCAACTCTCTTCTTTAGTTCTTCTTTCCTTTCCTGCCTTTGCCCCTGGTTTCCTGAGGGTCTGCCTCAAGTATCCCCTTTCTTACTTCATTTACTGTGTTGAATAAATAAATGGTGCTTTTCAACTAATGGTTACTTTGTTTCTCCTTTGAAAACACTTGTTTCTCCGAAAATACAGTAGTAGAAGAACCAGATAAACCTCTCTTATATCTTCATTGAAATATTTCTGCTTTCTCATCACAGAATTACAAATATGTAGTATTGTGCATATTTAGAGTCAAATTCTGACAAGATGCCTCAATACTCATAACTTCTTTATGAGTTTTTCCACCAAATGTGACTTCAGTTATTAAGATCCCAGGTGATTAGACTCAATAGCAGCCTCCAAAATACTCAGTGGAGTAAACCTGATATTGTTGGGAGAAGCTGTCTGGGGAAAATTACTTTGTGATGGTAAAAGTTAGGGGCCTGATATCTGTGGAATTTTGTTTGTTTCTCAGAAGTCTTTTGACTGTGTGATATGGGGAAGTTGCTCTGAATCTCTTTGTTTCTCTCTCCCACTGCCATACAAAGGTAACTCCCATCACAGGAACTCTGTGAGAAAAATATTATGAAATATTAACAAAGTTGTTTGAACTTATTGTTTATTTCACCATGTTAGCTCTAACATGCTACCATTCCATCCCCCAGTTAGTCACTCTGTGGCAAAGAACACCCAGTCAGAAGGCAACCTGGCTTTTCCCTGTGAACCTACTTGAGAGCAGCAGGGGCAGGATTAGGGTTCAGACAAACACCTCCTTCTCAGGTCTATCCTAGGCATCCAGGCTTAAATCCCAAGATTCCCATTATTTTATGTATCTGAAAATTCATGTTCTTTTCAGAGGTCACATATTTCTTCATGTTCAAGTTCATATGATTGATAGAGTAGAATAACCATAGAGAAACATGGGATTTAAGATTATAGATTTGGCAGCCTGATGCCCTGGGGTTGACACTTGACTCTGCCATGTGCCAGCTGTGTGACCTGGGGCAAGCTATTTAACTTTTTGTACTTCAGGTTCTTCCTCTATAAATTGAGAATGATCTTATGAAAATTTAGCAAGTTAATGGTTGTAAAGGGCCTCCTTACGACAATGCATGATATATTGTGAGTAGTTAAAAGTATTTGTTAATAAAAATATTGACCTAATTCTAATGGTCTAGTATTATAAAAAAATTTAAATAATTGGATTAACTATAACTGAGGATTACTTATAAAGACAGTCCTTTTGTTTTTATAACATGAAAGATATGACATTTCAGAAAATAAAATGTAAACATAGAAAAAAATTATTTAACACTTAAAATTATTCACTGGATAACATGAAGTACACATAGAAAGCTCTAAAGACTCCACTAAAAAATTTAGCAGCATCGTAAAGTGGCAGGTTACAAAATCAACATATATAAATCTGTTGCATTTCTATAGGCAAACAACAAGCTATAAGAGAAAGTAAACAACCCCACTTATAATTACATCAAAAGTAATTAAGCACATAGAAATAAATTTAGCACATGAGGTGAAAGACCTGTATAGTAAAAACTATATGACATTGTTAAAAGAAATAAAATAAGACACAAAAAAGTAGAAATTACAAGACTATGGACTATTAAAATGGTTATCTTACCCAATGTACTATACAAATTCAATGAAATTCCTATCAAAATTCCAATGGCTTTCTTTAAGAAACTAGAATAAGCATTTCTAACTAACATTTGTACATAACCAGAAAAGACCTTTTTTAGCCAAAGCAATCCCAAGAATAAAAAGAACAGAGGCATCATGTTTTCACACTTTAATTTATACTACAAAATGATAGTAATAAAAACAGTATGGTATTGAAATAAAAAATAGACACAAGAATAAATGGAACAGAACTGAGAGACCAGAACTAAGACCATGCATATATGGATAGTTAATTTATGACAAAGGAGTCAAGAACATACAAATGAAAAGGAAACTCTCTTCAACAAATGATGTTGAAAAAACTCTACAACCACATGAAAAAGAATGAAACTAGACCACTATCTCACACCATACATAAAATTAATAAAAAGTGGATTAAAATCTTAGGTGTAAGAGTGAAAACCATAAAATATGTAGAACAAAACAAAAGTAATACATTGGTTTAATGTTGTATTGACCTCAGAGATGTCTTTGGAGACAGAACTTCAATGGCAATGGAAAAAACAGCAAAAATAAACAAGTCGGGCTACCACCAAAGGCTTATGTACAGCAATAGAAACTATCATTAAAATGGAAAAACATCCCACTGAGAGGGAGAAAATATTTGCACATCATACATCTGACAAGGGATTGATGTTCAAGTTATGTAAAGAACTCATACAAATCAACAACACTACCAAAAACAACCCAGTCAAAAAATGGGCAGAAATCTGAATAAACATTTCTTAAAAGAAGATATATAGATGGCCATCAGGCACATGAAAGAAGGCTCATCATCACTTATCTTTAGGGAAATGAATATCAAAACTGCAGTGAGATACCATCTCACACCTGTGAGAATGGCTCATCTCAAAAATACCAGGAACAAGTATTGGCAAGCATGTGGAGGAAAAGGAACCTTTGTATGATTTTGTTGGGAATGTAAATTGGTGCAGTCTCTATGGAATACAGTATGGAGGTTTCTAAAAAAATTGAAAATAGATGTATTGTATGATCCAGCACTTCCACTCCTAGGTATTTATCTAAAGAATATTTTAAAATACTAGTTAAAAAATATATACATAACCCTTTGTTCATTTTGCACTATTTACAATAGCCAAGGTATGGAAACAACTAAGTGATCAACAAGAGATGAATGCACAAAGAAGATGTGATATATATATATATATATATGACTACTACTCAGTTATATATATATAAAATATATATATAATATAATATATAAAATATATATATATAAGTATATATATATATAAAACTGAGTAGTAGTCATATATATATATGTAAAAGCAAACTTGCCATTTTCAATAACATGGTTGGAATTTGAGGTGATTTTGTTAAGCAAAATAAGTTAGAATAAGAAAGACAAATATTGGATAATTGCACTCATGTGTGGAATATAAAGAAATAAAACAAAGGAACAGAAGAAACGAAACCAAACCAAAATCTTAGATCCTGATTACAGATCTGAGGTAACAGGAGTGGGAGGAGGAGTGGAAGCCTAGGGTGGAGAGTGGCCAGTGGACTCTAGTGGGAGATTATTGATACTTTGGTGGTGGGTGTGGCGTGGTAAAATACATTTGCAGAGGTGTGAACCTCTATTTCTAAAACATACAGTGTTGTAATACAGTGTCACCTCCATAAAATAAAATGACTGCTGGCAAGATTGCACACTGTGAAACAAATTATTGTGCTGATGGCTGTGCCATTTATAACTGAAAGAAAAGAAAGATAAGAGAAATAGAGAGGTAAGGGTGGAGGAAAAGAAAAGAGAAAGTAAGTTCTATGAGAAGCTTCCATGTTTACCATGGTGGCTATGCCAATTTACATTCCCACCAATAATGTACAACTATTTCCTTTTCTCTACAACTAACACTTGCTATTTCATCTTTTTGATAATAGCCATCTTAACAAGTATGAGGTGATATATCATTGTGATTTTGACCTACATTTTCCTAATGATTTGATGTTGAGCACCTTTTCATAATTCTGATGGCCATCTCTGTCTTCTTTGGAGAAATGCTTATTCAACTATTTTGTCCATCTTTTAACTAGAATTTTTTGGCTATTGATACTGTTTCTTTTTCTCTGAAGAAGCTTCTTAGTTTCATGAAGTTCCTACTCGCTCATTTTTTCCTTTCTTCCCTGTGCTTTTAGTGCCATATCCAAAAACTCATCACTAACACCATTGTCAAGGAGCTTTCCATAATGTTAATTTGTGGGAATTTAATAGTTTCATATCTTATGTTTAAGTCTTTAATTCAAGTTAATTTTTGTAAGTAGTGTCAGATAGGAATTCAATTTTATTCTTTTCCATGTGCATATCTAATTTTCCCAGCACCATCTTTTCCATGTGCATATCTAATTTTCCCAGCACCATTTATTGAAGAGATTATTTTTTTGTTGTTGTGCATTCTTAACTCTTTTGTCAAAAAATAGTTATCTGAATATGTTTGGGTTTATTTCTTGGATCTTGATTCTGTTCCATTGGTCTACATTTCTGTTTTTGTGCCAATGCCATATTGTACATAGCCTTGCAGAGAACTTACTTGTACACACACGTATCTGATGGTTTCATTAAGATATATTCCTAGAAGCAAAGTGTTGGATCAAAGGATGAGAAATTTATGTCTTTTGACAATGCCCTCTGGAAAGATGATAAAATTTATATGTGCACCAGCAGTATATTATGAAGTTACACACTCCCCAACTCTCAGATTTATTATTTTTTAACTTGGCCAATCATATATATACATAAAAATTGTGGATCATTGTCATTTTAATTTGCATCTTTTGAAGTTAAACATGGTTTTGTTTGTTTCATTTTAAGTTTTGATCATTTGTAGTTATTCAGAAATTGTCTCATCCTGTTTTTTGCATTGTTTACTCTTGCATGTATATTTTTAATTGATTTGTATGAACCATTTATGTGGCACAAAAATTAACCCATTATCTATCACAGACATTGTAATTACTTTTCTTAAATGCTTATTTGTCTTTTAATATTATTGGCAGTGTTGTTTTTTTACTTCTCCAAATTTTCTAAGTAGAAAGTACCTTTACAGTGATAATAATAATTTTAAAAGCCTCTGACATTAGTATATAGACCATATATGCAAAAAGACCTTAGGAGACAAAAGCTTCAAAGGAAGGTTGTCCTGGGTGATATAGTTGTACTTTTCAGTGTTTTCGAGATCTGCTAAAATAAGTGACTCTTTATTACTTTAAAACATATTCTAGTTTTTCTTTTTTAAGTGCAGAAAAATTTGTGTGAACTATGTAAGTAGAATGCCAGAAATAAGAAAGAGGATAGAAAAGAGGTGGAAGCTGAAATGAAAAGAAATAGAAGGAAATGATAGGAAGGAGGTGGAAACTGAACATGAAAATGGGAATAGCACATCAAGGACTTTAGATTCCATGCCTGGGTTACAGTCCATAGATGAAGGGGTTTAGAAAAAAAGTGCTCTAGTGAGATCTGTACTTCAGAAGGAGAATTCTGGGTACAATCAGAAAAAGAAATTCAGTTTTGGAATTAAGAAGCCACTGTGATGTTATCAATTGTTTTTTGCTATAGTAGTAGTGCTAGCTCACAAAGAGTCACAGAATCTTAGGTAACAGACAGCAGTGCTCATGGCTCATACGTCTGGGAACAGAGAGAGAAGTTTAAATCATCCTGCTGGCTAGGCTCCTTCACGTATCTAGCAGTGGTTGTCTATTTGTTGATCTAGACTTGCTTTGGTTGGTTCCAGACTGACTTTCATGGTGGTTTGAATAGCTAAAAGGATTGGAAGATAATCACAGTATCTTTGATCAAAGCGAAGGGCACAACCATCTATCATGAAAGATTCAAGTTCCCTAACCTTAAAGTCTTTCTCCCATAACACAGTGAGCTATCCGTGCAGACATTCATCTGAGTACAGTTACATCTCCTGCTTCAGCCCTATGGGGCAAGAGGAACTGATGCAAGTACACTCGTGTTCATGCTGCTTGCTGCCATGAGTAATAAAATCCTTTGCCTTTGACCCAGAAGTCATGTATTTCCTGTCTGCACCCATGAAAATGTGACAAGTTAATTTACTATTTTACAAGTGGAATAAAATCTGAGCTGGACACAGTGGCTTGTGCCTGTAAGCTTCAGTCTATGAAGCGGCCAGGGCTAGGGATCGCGGTTTGAGTCCCGCCTGGGGCCCGCAGAGAGACCTAGTTCCAAAACAATGGCTGGGTGTGGTGGCACGCGGCTGTAATCCCAGCTACCTGGGAAGCTGAGGCTGGGGGTTGCTTGAGTCTGTGGTACCCTGGGCAATGAGAGCCTGCAGTTCCAAGGGCAAAAAATAGCGAGACCTAGTCTCAAAAAAAAAAAAAAAAAAAAAAAAAACAAGTGGGATAAAATCTTGGACCCTTCACAGTTCTTTCTCAGTTTTATTAAGATAGAGTTAACACACAGCACTGTACAACCTTAAGTTGTACAGCATAATGATGTGCCATACATACATTGTAAAATAAGTACTACAATAAATTTAGTTAATTTTATATAACTCATATAGTTGCAATTTATTTCCTTTGTAATGACAATCTTTAGTATTAACTTTTTAGCAACTTTCCAATATACCATACAGCAATGTTAGCTATAGTTATCGTGTTGTTGTACTTTACATCCTTAGTACGCATGTATCTTTGTAGCTAGAAGTGTTTACCTTTGTCCACCTTCATCTAATTCCCTCTGTCCCCACCTCCTCTTTCTGGTAATCACAAATTTGCGATCTCACAGTATTTATCTTTCTATGTCTGGTTTTGTTCACTTAGCATAATGCCCTCAAGTCCCATTCATGTTATCAAAAAGGACAGGGTTTCCTTCTTGATCCACTTCAGATCCTTCATAGTTCTTGACACCAATCACTTCTCCCTCTCAACCACCAGATCTGTGAGGACCACATTCCATATGTTGGCATAGGACTTGTATTTAATTGATAGTTCTTAATATTCATCGAAAGAATAAGTTTATCATTTGTATTAACTCTTTATTTTCAAAAATTGACCTAAAAACACTATTTTAGTTGACATAACCATCAGTCTATTGTCACTGTCACTCCAAGTAAGCTTCTCCCCCTCCCCGCCTTGCACTTGTGAAGACAGTGACATCACAACACTGGGTTACTTGCATGTATGGTAAATTTGAAAGAATTTTGAGAAGGTGCCAGGTGCCTGGCTAGATTCTTACATCTAGCATGGTATTACGCAAGCTCTCATGGATGTTGTTCTCACTTTTCTGAAATTCATTTCATATGAATTATGATTTCTTCATGAAAAATTTTCTTGTAGACTTCCAAAAAGAAACTTGCAGTGCTTCCCTGTGTACTTGTAGGTAGGATTCCCAACTACTCAGCTGAGTGAGTAAGCCCAGAAGGGAGTTGAGAGGAAATAAAAATAGAGAATCAACTGACTCAAAAGGAAAGAAATGGATAGCAGCTAGGACAACTTGTCCATTCAACTGCTTTATGCAAATTTTCTGCAGCTGTCTATTCAGCTGCTGAAGTCTGGGTTAAAGGTCAAAAGGGAGGGTTTTACATGCACATATTTTCCAATTTAAAAAAGTTCATGTATTTGAAACACAAATGTTTTCATATATTAAAAATCCAGTGATGAATTTTAACAAGGTATTTATGCAGAATAGAAGAAATTCAGCTCTGATTTAAACATCATTAATGTTTTAAACTGTATTAATTTTGAAGCCTCAGCTCTGTCACACTTAAAGAGCCTGTCTTTTCCTGCTGACTCTGGCAACAATCTTGGGCTAAACGTGAGTCATAACTTGTGTCACAGCAGACAGCATCTGCGAGGTGGGGTGTTTCACTTCTCACTTTGGTTCATGTTTGCTTTTGCTGATTGGAGAGTAGGGATGTAAGAGGAAAGCAAATGTGGGAATAGGGTTCTCCTTAGTTTTTGGACTAATTTTTAAGATTAAAAAAAAAGTTGAAGAGATGAGACCATTTGAACTATGATGTCTAAATATGGCAACGGGTACATAATGACACATTACTATGCCAAAAAATGGTAAATTTTATGTTACGTATCTTATACCACTATCTTTTAAATGAATTTTAATTTTAACCCATCAAGTATGTTTAAATTTTTTAATTCATAGTGATATTTTAAAACTAGTCACCTTGGAAGGGAACCAAAAAAAAAGCATCAAATATAGGTCCAGCTTTTCCTACAGAAACTTACTGCATAACCAGGCAACCAAATCGTACATCAAGGAAGCATTTTTTTAAAATAAAATGTCAACTAATAAAAGGAAGTTAAATATAGAATGAGATTATTATCATTTTACAACACTCAATGAATTAATTGATAGAGGCAATAAGAATCAACAGTTGACAATATCTCAAAGAGAGGACATATCCAGACACGATGTATCTCCTGATAAAAGAACTCAGCACCACTGACAGTCTTGGTCTGGTCAAACTTCTGGATCCCGTTAAACATTTTGAAGAAAACCTGGGTATATGATAGAATACAGCTTGAAATGTACCATGAATATGTAATCAGCAAAATTCAGATCGTGGTAAGTGTTAGAGGTAAAATTGTCCATGTCCTTCAATGGATCAATTATTATAACGAAAAGAAAGTAATGAACAGGGAACCTGTAGGTTAAAAGATGTTTACAAATTGAATCATAATTTTTTTAAATAAACAAGGCTCAACTAAAGTATCAAAGGATGAACACTTGTATAATGAAGCCTTAAAGATATGTGAGAAATTAAACCATAAAAACCATAAAAATCTAGATGTTGGGGAACTTCTGGCAAAGTACTACTTTCCCTGCATAGTAATTCTGAAGATGTGACTGTATCATCATTTACGTCCTATATGCTTTTGCATGCTTTATAAAATATATATATAATATAAATAAAATATATTTTATAATAACATATTTATAATAAAATATACTTAATAAATATATAATAAATATATTTAAGGGGGCATCTGGAATGAGCTGTAGTAGGATGAGTCACTCAGGACTGCCATGTGGATGTGGCACAGAACAAAAGACAATTAGAGAACTGGTGAGCCACCAGAGGCCATCTAAGTGCCAAGAATTTACCCAGCTCCGTGCGGGTGGATGGTAACTGAATTGTACCATGAGCTTGGTCCAAGACAGAGTTTTGAATTCCTCGCAGAAATAGATCAGAAAGGGCTCATAAGTTGTTTTGAACAAGTAATATTTTAGTTCCTGGAGCAATTTAGTTCTCTGGGCATCATAGCTAAAGCCAGACATGTACCAGCAAAAACTTGGAATTGCACCTTCAATACTGTGCTATTTGAGGACTGTGAGTGAAGAAGTACTAGCTTTAGAGACCCCATTTCATTATAAAGAAATATTATAGCATCCTTATCAGCAATACACAGTGTGCTTAGAGCTGTATCCAAGGCTGCAGTCAGCTCTTTTTCTGCCAAGAAATCTGGAGAAGATGAGGTGCTTCTTATATAAGTGATACAAAAAAAAACCCCAGATATAAGTTCCCAGAGGGAAAGCAGCATAAAATGTCAGAGCAAGAAAAACAGTATGTTCAACCAAAGATTGTAATTTCACAATGTGATACAAACAAACATATTAAAATCCTAAAATCCACAAATCTGACAATACCAATTGCTGGTAAAGATACAGAACAACAGGAATTCTCATGCATTGTTGATGAGAATACAAAAATTGTACAGCCACTTTAGAAACTGACAATTCCTTACGAAGTTAAATGTAGACTTACCATACAACACACCAATTGCTCTCCAACAGATTTGAAAAAGTTATGACCACACAAAAAGTGTACATAAATACTTTCTTTGGTAAACTTGGAGCAACTGCGAGGTCCTTTCATAAGCAAGCTATGGTACATACATATAATATATACTACTCATTGATAAAAAGGAATATGCTATCATATACAAAACAATGTTGCAGCAGTCACAAAAGAAAGAAACTGGGACCTACCTAGGCAGTCAGTCCTGGATGCCTACCCCTGAATTTATTTTGCAGGAGAAAAAATTAAATCTCTTGATAGGCTTAGTCACAGTAATTTGAGTTTTTGTAACATGCCGTAGAATCTAATCCTAGCTGATGCATTCACCAGGCATCATAAAATAAATTTATTACTTGTGGGAAATTTTGAAGTTTATGTATAAAGTGTCCTAAAGAAAATCACTAGGAATGTAGTTTCCTAAGGTAATGATTAAACCACTTAAATATGAAACTAGCACCTGGTCTACACTGAAAAGAGAAACTTTAACTCATCTGGTGATTGTATTGTTTGACAAAGGAATTTTCCATGTGAATCAATTTGTAGTGCTGGGTTATTTCAGTTATATCTTTACTGTGTTGTGGATTTGGTGAGGGGATGCACAAAGCATCAAGAAGAACTTGAACTTGATGTTGAGTTCTTTGCCTGCTGTGCTTAGGCTATCCATGGGAGAAAATTAAGTCAATAGATGTACTATGTGCTGGAATCATGTCCTTTGGGGATAAAAGCAATAAAAAGAAAAACAAAATCTAATCTTTAAAAATAATTCCTTCAATCATGGAGAGAGACAGGGAATAGGATAGAGGGGACAGAATGGTCTTTTCCAAATGTACTTTGCTTAGGAAACATGTAAATATTTTTGTGTAACTATAAAAACAAATTTCAATCAAAGGGATAAAAAAAGTCAATCCCTGGATAATAAAAGAAAGTGAAATAACCCAACATCTATAGAAAATTGGTGACAACACAGAAAAAAAATTACTTCAAATAATTTTAAACACATAATATCGACTGTATCTCCCTTATGGGCTATGTTCTATGAACCAAAAGAAATACAAAGAAATAATCTTAAGCTGTTAGTTATAGTATAATTATTATACTATTTTGATGCTATTAGTGTGTATAATGTATATACATTCACATGAACACATGCATCTATGTACTTATACACATTTATTGGGATAAAGCAAATAAGTAAATATGTTAATACCATTAGGAAATAATATCTTTAACCTAAAATAAAGGAAATACAAACATAAATTCAAGGACATTAGGTAAAAACCATGTAATCATACTTTTTGAAGTAGAAATGGCAATATGAATTTGTGAATTAGTTTTACCTTTCAAAAAATTACAAACTTCCTAGCTCTGTCTACAGAAAGGCAACAATAAACTTTAAGGCCATTAGTACTCCTAATACACAGATTATCATTTTTGAATGTGTTTCTTGCTGAAAGTCACCAAAATTCCCTGAAAAAATAATTGGGTTTTTTTAAATCAGAAAACATGGTAACTATCAAGTATTACTCATATCATATAAAAAGGACAAAATAACCAGTTTTCAGGGGTTCTGCTTGCTAAAGATGGGACAATTCAAACAGCAAAAGGAATAATGATCTTTAAGATCAGTAAAAAGTAAAGGATGTTTACCACTTTCTCTTACCACTTTCAGTCAACATTGTATTACATATTTTAACAAAAAGGGAATTAACAGTATCAAGATAGGAAAGGGAAATGTAAATTTATCTCTATCTGCAGATGACAGTATCTTATAAATTGATTTCATTTAAATTTTTAATTTGCATATATGCGTATTTATATTTATATTACATTATTGTGTACCCCGGGGAGTAGCTTATGAATTGAAAATCCTCAGAAATGAAATAAAAAGTTATAACTAGTAAGTTTAACAAGGTTGAAGATAAAATTATCAATATACAAAATCATACTCTTGTCCACTAGCAAAACAACAATGGAAATAAAATAAAAAGCAATTCCATCTATATTTGTATCAAAACGTAATACTCAGGGATGAATTTACCAAAAACAGTACAAAGTTGTATGCTGAAAATTATAAAATACTGTAGAAATAAATCAAATATCTAAATAAATGGAAACACAACATGCTTATGAGGTCAGATAGCAATACCCTCTCCTACCCGAAGTGATCTACAGATATAATGCTATACCTTTCAAAATCCAGTTGCTTTTTTGCAGTAATTGACAAGTTGATCTTAAAATTCACATGGAAATGCAATGTTTGTGCTACAATAATATCAAAAAAATTGAGAAAACAACCAAACGATGGAAGAAAACTTAGCAAATTACATATTTAAGAAGAAACTTATATTTATATTATGTAAAAAAATTCTCATAACTTATTAATAAAAAGACAACCGAATAAAAATAGGCAGAAGAAAGGCTGGCACAGTGACACGTGCCTGTAAGCGGCAGCATAGGAAGCCGTGGCGGGAACCAGGGATGGGGTTGGAGTCCCGCTCGGAGCAACGCAGCAAGACCTAGTTCCCAAAAAAAATCTGGGTGTGGTGGCGCGCGCCTGTAATCCCAGCTACCTGGAAAGCTGAGGCTGGGGATCGCTTGAGTCCGTGGTACCCCGGGCAACATGAGCCTGCAGTTCCACAGGCAAAAATAGCGAGACCTAGTCTCAAAAAATAATAATAATAATAATAATAATAATAATAAGGACAAGATATGAGTAGATATTTCTCAAAAAAAGGTATTTATATGACAATAAAAACATGAAAAAATAGCTCCGTGAACACATCTCGAAAGATGCTTAATATCTTTAGTCATTGAGAAAACGCAAATTAAAATCACAATATTACTTTTACCCACTAGTATGGCTACACTCAAGCAGACACTTTATAATAAGTGTTGGTGAGAATGTGGAGAAATTGAAATTCTTATATATCGCTGGTAGGAATGTAAATTGTGCGATTATTTTGGAAAACAGATTGCTAGTTACTCAAAATGTTAAGGGCATTGCTACCATGTAACTTCAGCGCATTTCCACTCCTAGACATTAATAGTCCTAGAAAATATATCCTATATTATGCCTAGAAACAAAAAATATATCCACACAAAACTTGTACTAAATATTTATCACAACATTATTTGTAATTTGCATAATTGCATAATTTTTGCATAATTGTAACATTATTCAAAATAGTCAAAAAGTGAAAACAATGTTGTGCTAGTTTCCCAAGGCTGCAGCAACAAATCACCACAAACTAGGTGATTTAACACAAGAGAAACTTACTCTCTCACAGTTCTGTAGATGAGAAGTTTGAAATCAGTGCTGCTAGGGCTATGTTCCCTCTGAAGATTCTGGGAGAAAGTCCTTCCTTGCCTCTTTTAGCTTCCGGTAGTTGCAGGTGTTCCTTGGCTTATTGTGACTACCTAATTCTGATCTTTACCTCCATCTTTACATGCGCTTCTCCTTTTAGTCTCTCTGTCATCTGTGTATTTCTTAGGATACTTGTCACTGGTCTTTAAGCTGGGACCTCAATATTGGCAGTGTTATCTGTTGGTAAAACGTAGGCATCACGATTACCTGTATCTGAAAGACACAGAAGTTAAGAATGAGCTGAAACCAGGAGATAGAAAGTTACTTTCTTCTTTTACCTTAACTCCTTTGCCTATTGTTCCAAAGCCCAGATGGGGAACCATAAACTTGACCAGGCCAGGCTCCATCAATATTATGTTAATTTAGCTCCCTACACTATTGTTCCAAGGCCCAGGTGGGTAATCATAACTGAATGATTATTAAGCCAGAGTGTGCCTGATAATCCCATCATCAGGATTCATGATGGAAGGGGACAAGGAAAATGGAATAAATGAGAAAGATGTGGGGACTGTGAGTATAGGAATTTTGATTTGGGGAGAATTGAGAACTTTTGATTTGCCAAGAGACTTTCAGATTTTGAGATCAGACTAGCTTTGAGATCAGGCTTTGGGCATCTGGCATTAGGAGCGGACAGTTTTGCTTTAGAAAGAAAAGAACCTGGGAGCTGTTGAATCTTTGGGGCTCTCAGCATGCCACTCTTCGAAGGT
>PVHY01008857.1:0-38103 GCA_004024945.1 Uropsilus gracilis | reverse complement strand
AAGAAGACAAGGACAAGAACTGGTGGTTTCTGACTGAACTGCACTAAGATTGAGGTAAAAACCACACAGCTCCCCGAGGAGTAGAAGCAAAGATCTTTTCTGTCTGGGACACTTGTGAGGGTGTGGACTATTAGACTCTTTAAGTCTGTCTTTTCCTTTTTGTGAATAAACCCTTGTGTTTACCCTTATCATGATAGTTTGATCTCTGGGCAACTGCTTGCTGAGGCTAGAAGAACTCTCATTGGCTCAATTAAAAGGAGTGACCCCTTTTCCCGATAACAGCCTTAGGGCCCCACCAGAATATAATATTATGATCCTTACTTAATTCTATTTAAAAAGAACCTTTTTCCAAATAAGATCATATTCACAGGTTTGGGGTGTTAGGAGATGGATATATTATTTTGGGAGCTATCATTCAATCCACAACAAATTAAAATAATGATCAATTTACTGCAGGACAATAGTGGGTTTTAAATTGGCTGTTAATGTGGCGTCCATCATTAGCATAACTGATGTGTTAAGCATTGGTGGTAACATTGGAAAAAAAGAATGCCGCTAGAAAATAGGATGCTACTTCCCTTTTGCTTTAGTATTGTCAACTTCAAGAAGGGCTTGGCAGTATTATGAGATTTGACTTTCCAACTTTATTGTTTCAGGGTCCAGGTGAACAAAGTTTAAATTGACTGTGCCAGGATGTAGCTGATGACCCTTCATCAGGATTCATAATTTTCTTTCACATTATTTTGTGCTTCAGGAGAATCTACTTGAATGCCAGGGTGTAGTTGATGGCCCCTTCATCAGGATTCATAGTTTCTTTTCAGGAGGTTAGACAGCGATAAGACAAGAGAAACAAGGCCTTTTGTGGTGTGCGGGATTAACAAGGTTCTGCTTTTTGAGGGGAGGGGGAATACTCAGAAGGAATAAAAGGAATGTGTGTGAGGAACCAAGGGTCAGATATTTTGGGGGTGCATGAGGGCCCAGCTGTTGCCACTGGGGCCGTGGCCAAGGCAGAGAGGAAGAGGCTGCATTTGGCCCATGAGCACCGGCCTGGGCTGGTGAGAGATCTGACATTCTGGGGGCAGCCATGGGGCCAGCCTCGGAGAGCAGCATTGGGCTGCAGCAGGACAGAAAAGTGGAAAGGCTGAGCATTTGCTGCAAAGAGGCAATGGTCTGGAGCAGCTGAACACACGAGCCTCAGCATGTGTAAGCTGATGTTGTGCGCTAAAGGAGTCTAAAGAGTTTGGGGAGCTGAGCTTTGTGTTAGAGTTTGCTTTATCTAGTTTGATCCAAATGCTTTTGGAGAAGCCATGAGCGTGGCTTGAGAAAATGGGCCTGATGTTAATTTCTGTATGTTGGAGTTTTTCTGCTGCCTAAAGATGAGAGGATGCTGAAAGAAAAGAAGACCCATCACATCTTGGACCACGTGTTTGGAGGAAGCTGGAACAGATGCTGAGGGAGAAGAAAGGAATGTCATGCTTTTGGATCACACGCTTGTGAACTCAGATTGATTGAACATGTGGTAACGTAACCAGGAAATAAGAGTTTTGGCTATGAAGTGGGATAGCTGGGTTTTACATGTTAACTTTAGAGTACATGTGACGAGGTACCTGGGGTTTTACATGCTTACTCTGTAGTATATATGGTGATATAACCAGAGTTTAATTATTTGTAATAAAAATTAGTTTAAGAGATTGGTCTGACTTTGGGGTACAAGAAAGGCTGTGGGCAGAAAAGAACCCTGGGGGCAAGCAAGGGGCAGGTCTAAGAAATAGCTTTTTTTCTCTAGTTTGGGACAGAAAGGGCCCTGAGGCAAGCAAGTAACAGGTTTCTAAGTGACATCTGTGTGAAAACTTAAGGTTTAATAAAGGTTTTTGCCCTTTTTGCATCATATTAAAAGGTTTTTCTCTGACTTGAGAAGGTGGTAAAAGGATTTTTGTGAAGCCTTGCCTTTTCTCACCTGGCAATAAATTGATGAATAAGGTTAATCTTTACAATGGAATGTTATTTGGTGATATAAAGTTACTGACACATTCTACAACATGGATGAACCTGGAAAATCTAATCTGTAAAGAAAACAGACAAAATTCACATATTATACAATTCCACTTATGTGATTATCCAGAACAGGCAGATCAATAAAAACAAAGTAGATCAGTGATTGTCCAGTGTTGTGGGAATCTTAGGAGAAATAAAGAATGACAGCTCATGGGTATAGGATTTCTTTTTGGCAAGTTGAAAATGTTCTAAATTTTTATTGCTGCAATAATTCTACAACTCTATAAGTTATCAAAAACAAGTGAATTGTGCACTTTAAATGGATGAATTGTATGGTATGTGAGTTAAGTTCCATGAAATAAGGAGTCAAGGCAATGGCTTTTATTAGGGGAAAGGCTGATGAGAACTTTAAAAAGAAGACGTAACAATACCTAGATCCAGCTGTTCATTTTAGCATCACCGAAAATTTGACAGCCATGCGCGAAGTCTCCTGATGTGATAGGAAGTACACGATACCACTTACACATTGTTGCTAATAAAATCAAACCTGAATTTAATCAAGCCTCTCAATCTAATGAGCAATGTATAGGAAAAAAACGGTTTAAAGGAATATATTAAAAGTTACTGAGAACTGGCAGCATAGAAAAGTTAGAATGGGAACAAAGAAAACAAATTCCAAGTGAGATTAACTAGCCATGCTGCAGATTCAAAACAGCTAACCCAGCACCTTTGCTATAAGAAAAATGAAGTGTTAATGGGGCATTTCCAGGTAGAGACAAGACAATTCCAAAAGCTGAAAACTGACACTGAGCCTCGGCATGGTGGCATAAGCAAGTCACAGGGAGATTGATGGGGTTTTGGAATAATTAAGGAAAGAAAGGTATAAAATCCCTGAGACTTAATGCCAGTTTGAGCTTCCTTGCTTCTCCCTGGCCCGTGGACTGGGGATTCCCACTATGTTTTGTTTCTCTCCTTTTCTCTGTTATAATCCTCTTATTTGTCCTAAGTAAATTTGCCTCTTTCTGCTCGCTTGCATCCTGCACTATTGAAATTCCTTCTGTGGTTTTGTTAGACAAAAAAAAAAAAACCTGCTAAAATCACGGTAACATTACTATAAAGAAAAAAAATAATAGTAGAGGGGTGGATGCAATCAGTCAAATACTGACTGTGGGAAACTTTCCAGAGCAAATACTTAAATTCTTCAGCAAACAAATAGCAAAAATGTAAGAGGGAGGGATAACCTTTGAAAAGACTCAAGGGACATATTAACACATGGAACGAGGGGCCTCATCTTGTTCCTAGTTTGAAGAAAACAACTGTATAAGAAATAATTCTAAGACAATATGTAAAATTTCAAACACCAAGGTGATTTAAATGGTATATAACATTCTCAATGTTTAATTTTCTTAGCTGTAATAATGGTTATGTTTGAGGGGGAAGTTTTTTTCCATTAGAGATACATTCAAAATATTTTTGATGAAAAGATATAATATCTGAGTTTTGCTTTAAGATAATCTCATGGTGGAATGAGGGAAATAGCTGGGAATCTAGATGAAATGAGATTGACTACATGCTTGTAACTGTTGAAATCAGGGGATAGGTGCAGGTACGTACTACCAGCATGTATGTTTGGAAGTATCCAGAGTAAAAGGTCAATCTTGGTTGTTTTTTATTGTTCTTTGGAATATTGAGTTGACCACTCAGCATTTTTTTCCTTACAAATCTTTTTTTAGCCTGTTAAAGTGTATGAGAATTTCATTTTTCCTACTCTGACTATAGCAGATCATTTGGAGGAAAAGCATGTTAGAAAAGCTAAGTTTTGAAATAAACCCTGGGTTTTAAGTCTGACACCACTCTTCATTGGCTTTCTGCTGCTCAATTTTCTTCATTGGTCAAACAGGCATGATAATAGCTCCTCTTTCCTGATATTATTTGGGGGATTAAATAAGCTATAGATCAGAATGGGGTCTGCAACAATATAAGAAAAAAAAGG
Organism: Uropsilus gracilis; assembly: GCA_004024945.1. Classification (NCBI taxonomy): domain Eukaryota; kingdom Metazoa; phylum Chordata; class Mammalia; order Eulipotyphla; family Talpidae; genus Uropsilus; species Uropsilus gracilis. Next base: position 34,115 of record PVHY01008857.1, on the reverse strand, counting down.
TGTATATACAATACACAATAACAACAAGAGAGACAGACCGTATAGTATTTGGCACAATGCCTGGTCATGCTCTGTAAGTACTGAGAGCAACTAGTTCTTAAGCATTTTAATTATCAATATTGGGCTGGCTTGACTCAGCTGGGAGATTATTCTCTATCTGCTATCAGCTGAAACTATAGTCACATGCTGATTGAGTTAGGGTAGAAGATGGCTCATACATATGGCAGGTAGTTGATGGTGACCGCTCACTGGCAGCTTGGCTCAGGCTATTGGTCACAGCACCTACACATGGTTTCTCAGTGACACTCTCGGGCTTTTCCTTGCATGGTTACTGAGTTCTGGGAGGAAGTACTTCCAGCAAATATTCCAAAAGTGGAAGCTGCCAGTTCTCAACATCTAGAATAGATACAGTGTCTCTTCTGCAATATTCTATTAGTTAAAGAATCACAAGTCCTGCTCAGTTCAATGAAGGGGAAACAAACTCAACCTCTTCATGATGAGAGAGGCAAAGTATTTGTAGCCATCTTGAATCCATTTCAGTAAGCATCCCTGTTTCCCCAGTATTTGGTCCATAGATCAAGATAGAGATTTCAAAGAAACACATCACAGAAGAATTCAGTATATGTCTTTAGAGAAGAATTGCTTTGGACTGCCCTGGTTGACATTTTGCCTGCTGGTCAGCTAAGTCAGAGGCTGGGGGGTTGGGGAGAGTGCTGAAGCTAAGGCTGGATGGGAGAAGAAACCAGGGCAGGTCTAATTTTTCACTGCAGAAACCCCTTGTATGAGTCAGTGTTTGTCAAAAATAATTTGAGGCCAAATCAGGTCATCTATTTTTAATTATTGTGGTTATTAATTTGATGAATTGAAATTCAATACTGTTCTCACATGGAATAATTCTTGAGACTTGAGAAACTATTAGTGTTCTCTTCCAAGGTATTGTTTCCTTAATTAATTTTGAGGCATAGCAGCTTTCTACATATTTCCTTCCTTACCCTTTAACCAACAATCGCTGATTCTCATATTTTCTGACATTATCTAAAACACAGTCCAGGATTTTTTTGTTTATTTTTATTTATTTATTTATTTATTCATTCATTCGTTCGTTCGATCGTTCGTTTGTTTGTTTGTTTTGAGACTAGGTCTCGCTATTTTTGCCCGTAGAACCGCAGGCTCACGTTGCCCAGGGTACCACGGACTCAAGCAATCCCCAGCCTCAGCTTCCCAGGTAGCTGGGATTACAGGTGTGCGCCAGCATGCCCAGCTATTTTTTTGGAACTAGGTCTCGCTACATAGCCCCGAGCGGGACTCAAAGCGCTATCCCTGGTCCCCGCTGCGGTTTCCTAGGCTGCAGCTTACAGGCATGCGCCACCATGCCCGGCCTGTTTTATCGTGTTTTATTTTTTTAATGTGCTTTATACAAGCACAAAGACCTCTATTTCAGGATGAGAAGCATTTCCTAGAGCTCAAAAATGCAAAGTTGGTGACAAGTTTGAGTTTTACATAAAGACAGAGCTTTGCTTCTAATTGGAGCCTTTACAGTAAACAAATGATTGATAATGACAACCAGTGGCCTCTATAAACAAGGAAGTGTAGAACCCAGCCATGCTGAACACTGTGTTTATTTTCCACTGAAAGAGGATGTAAACTGCTAATCACAGACATGCCACAGTTTAAATTCTACAGAAGACCCCTTCCTGGTTTTCTATTAAAAAACAAAACAAAACAAAACAAAAAAACAAAACGCTGGCAATCAGTTTTGCTCACTAAATCTCTTTGTGTAGAAGACTTAAGTGATATTTTAGCACAGATTTTTTTTAAGTTCTTAAAAAAATGTTTTTAGTTGTTTCTAAGCTTGGATATGTTTTGTGAGAACATAAGCTAACAGCTGTGAAATAAATGCATGGAGAAGGAAATAAACACTCGGTCTTTGACCATGACCTACCACTTATGTCAGAAGAGTCTGGCCTTCTATCAATTGGTCAGAAAGCAAATGTGGGAGTAGGGGAATTGAAGGGGCCCTTTCTGAAATTCTGAGCACATCAGAACACACAGCTAGAGGCTCGGGATCATCTTGGTGATGAAAGAGTGGTTAAAGCATTTCCTTAGCAGCAAACTATCTTCATCTGACTAAGACCCTTCCTGACATTTGAGAAGACACCTGACATTTGAGACTTTTTAAAAAGCCTTTCCTGACTTGTTTCAGACTCACTCTGATGAACCTTCCTATATGGTTATCTATCTTCCTAACTTTGTTGAGATCATTTCTGAATGTTTGAGATCCTTCCCTTTTTAAAAAACATTTTTCCTTTTTACTGAATTAATATTGCATTATAATGTTATTTAAATTACAGCTGTACATCACTGAGAAGAAACATGTGTAAAAAATAAAGTCAATTTTGAAGATGTGTTGGGTTCAGAGAGCAGGGTCCTTGGGTTACCTCTGGGAAAAGTTTCAGCAGAGCTCCCCTTTCAGTGGCATGCAGCAAGTTTCTACAAAAAACAGAGGCATTAGCTATATTTATAAGGGCAAACTATTATAAAAAGGGAAGGGGGGGAGATGAAAGGACGCTTGCATAGACACAAGCAGGCAGAAAGAACTGATCCTTGAAGGGGGTGGCCTTAGGTTTTTACCATCCTTTTTCATGGTGGGGGAGGGAGGGTCTCAGGCCTGTGGAGTAGTTCAGTTTAATTTTGAATAACTTCAGAATTGAAAATGATCAGAGATTCTCTGATACTGCTCAGTTTCCATATCCATTTTTTCTGCTCTGTGCCTTGTGATACTTCTATAGCTGTCTCATATTTGCCATAGAAGTTGTCACCTATGGATTTTTAATGGGTTAGTGGTTATGTTAATCCTTTCTACCCCTGCTTCCTCTAGTGAGCTAGAGTCTGGTCTTATGATGTCTCCTTTTCAGGTTTTCTACTCTTGTCCTCCATCATAAACTACATTAAGTTCAATGCTAGACGTCCAAGTCAATCCCTCACCGAACTTTTGTCTCCTTTGTCCTCCTTTACCCCCCCCCCCCTTTCTCTTTCTCTTCTGGTAGCCACTAATTACAGACTATTTCTAAATTGTTTTAGATTCACCCTTTTATCTGGGAAAATTTTCTTGACATATTTGAGATATTCCTGATTTGAGATACATTCTTAAGTACTGAAGACCCTTCTTGATTTATTTTAGGGTAGTACTGAGGATTTTGACTTGCTTCCTGACATGTTTGAAATGATTCCCAACATATCTGAGACTCTTCCTGTCTCTCTAAGATCCGTTCAAACATATTTAAAACTGTGCTTGACAACTTGGAAACCCATTCTGACTTGTTTGAGACTCTTCCAGACTTCTTTGAGACCATTCTTAATATGTCTATCCGTGATATAATGAGACTATACCTGTCTGTTTGCTCCTCTTACTTACATGTTTAAAACTCTTCTGGACTACTTTAGACACTTCCTAATTTGTTTGAGATGATGCCTACCATGGTTGAGAACTAGCCCCCCGATATATTTCAGACCATTTCTGACATGTTTGACAGCATTTCTGACTGTATGAGAAACTTCATGATATGTTTGAGACCCTGTCTGATCTAAGTTATTGCTGATGTGTTTAATCCTCTTCCTATCATTTTTCAGGCCCTTCAAGACTTGCTGGAGACTTTCTGACACGTTGAAGAACTTTGTTGACTTATATGTGACACTGCCTCTGTGTGTGACCCTTCAAAAGTACTTAAGATCCTTTTGGACTTGTTGAGATCCTTCCTAACAGGTATGAGAACTTTCTTGACTATTTAATACTGTTCCTTTCCAAGTGAGACTCTTCTATAGTTACTTGAATTATTCCTGATATGTTTCCAACTTCTTCTGATTTGTTCAAGACTGTTCCTCACTACTTTAGGACTGTTTCTAACTTGTTCTGAGACACTTCCTGACATATCTGAGCTTCTTCTTAATGTGCTTTCAACTTCTTGACTGAGCCACTTCCTGTCATGCTTGAGGCCCTTGCTGATACCCCTTGTTGAGACCTTTTGTAACATATTTGAGATAATTTCAGTCATGTTGGAGATACTTCCTGATGTCTTAAGAGACTCCTTGATTTACTGAAATATTTGATTTCCTGATATATTTGAGACCTATCCTGACTTGTTTGAAATTCTTTTTGACATTTTTGAGACTGTGACTCTTCCATTTGTAGTTTAAAGTGCCTGAGGAATTTGAGACTTTTCCTGACAAATTTGAGACCCTCTCCTACTTTTTGAGACTTTTCCTGATATATGTGAAAACTTTTCTGACTTATTCAAAGCTTTCTTTGAGCTATTTGAGACCCTTCCTGAAGTATTCTAGCCTCTTCCTGACTCTGAAAACTTCACTGATGTATTGAAAACTCTTCCTGAGTACAATCAGATACTGAGTCTGGGAACCGCTTTCTGATATCTTTGAGACCCCCACCTGCCTGTTTGAGAGAAACTTTGTTATAAATATGAAAACAAAAAAAACACATTTTCTTGAGGCCTACTGTCATTTTTGAGACCCTTATCGACTATTTGGGACTCTTTCTTGGCCCTTCTTGGCTTGTTTCATACTCTTTTGAACCTGTGGAAAGTCTCTCGGGCATGTTGAGACCCTTCCTGAAGTATTTGAAGCCTTTCCTGATGTGTTTGAGATTCCTCAGTTCAAGATGTTTTCTGACATCCTTAAAGATCTTTCTGACTATTTGAGATTGTCCAGACTTGTTTGAGACAGACATATTGGAGACTCTTCCTAATGAATTTGAACTTTTCCCGAGCATTTTAAGCTCTTTATCATGTTTTCAAAAATTCTTGGGTTGTTTGAGATCTTTAGTGATGTATTTCATCCATTCCCATATGGTTGAAAACCTGGCTGAGGTACTTGATGCATTTCCAACCCTATTTGAAACCTATCTTAATGTATTTGAGGGTCTTTCTGACTATTAAGAGACTTCCTTGATATATTTCAAACGCGTCCTGAAATACTTATCCTGACTTGTTTGAAACCTCTCCTGACATATTTGAATTTCTGAAACCTTTTCAGATATTTTCTAAATTATGTCTGACAAATGTGAGGTCCTTCTTGACAATTTTTAAATCCTTTCTTAATTTTCAAGACTTGCTGCTAATGTAATTGAAACTCATTTTAGCATGTTTGAGATTCTTCCTGTGTCTTGCTTAGGACCATTCCTAAAGTATTAGAGATTCTTCTTGTCTTTAATACCCCTCCTGGTGAATGTGACACTCTTCTTTACTACCTTCAGTAGACTCCTCCTGTCTGCCTTTGTTGTTCTTATTTTCTTCACAAGTTAGACATTCTACTTTACTATTTTGTGACCTTCTGGATGAAATGAAACCCTTGTAATGATCTTGAGATTTTTCTTGAATAATCTGACAGACTTTCTAGTATATTTGAGATATTGAGGTAGGACAATCCTTTGCATATTTTAAGCTATCTTAGGCAGTGTGATTCTATGTGACTTCCTAGAGATATTACCCACTATATTTAAGAGCCTTCCTCATCTGTTTGAGACTCTTCCTGAGATATTAGATATTCTCCTTCTATTTGAGACTCTTCCTGTCAGGGTAGACACTTCCTAGTATGTTTGATACCCTTTCTGTGTTGTGTCAGAGTTTCTTCCTGTATTGGAGACTCTTCTTTGGCTGAGATCATTCCTGACATATTGAAGAATCTCCCTGAAACTTATTTCAGACTCTTCCTGAAAGTCTGAGATGCTCCACGAGTTATTTGAGAAATGTAGAGACATGTTTTAGACCCTTATGGATATTTTTGAGAATTTTTATTCTCTGCTAAAACACTTACTGGTATCTTTAAAGTTCTTCCTAACAACTTTGAGATGCTTCCATATTTGTTGGAGATTTGTTTAAGTCTCAAACATATTAGTATAGACGTAAGCACTATATAGCTCACAAGATTACGTTTTCCCACCAGGCCCATCACTAACTGTTCAGTCACCATTCACCACCAACCAATCAATCCCTTCTATGCATTCCCATCTCCTCTGATAACCACCATTCTGCTGTTAGAGTCTAAGAGTTTTTTTTTTTCCTTTATGTTTCACAAATGAATAAACTCATATAGTACTTATCTTTCTCCTGACTTCTTTCACTTAGAATAGTCCTCTCAAGATTCATCCATGTGATAAAAGACTGGGATGTAAGATCTGAAACCATAAAATACATAGAGAAAAATATGGGCAAAATACTCCAAGACTTACACCTCAAAACCTCTTTTAGGACACATCTATAGATGCTAAAAAAAATGAAGGAAAACATAAACAACTGGGACTACATCAAACTAAAATTCTCCTGTACAGCAAAAGAGACAATAACAAAAACAAAAAGATACCAAACTGAATTTTTTTTTAATTTTAATTTTTATTTATTTTTTAATTTATATATATTTTACATCATTTCAGTCCCTGGGGGTCACCCACCACCTCCCCTTCCCACCCGCTCCAGCTGGTCCCCATACTCCCCTTGTGCAGTTTCATTTGGTTGACCATATATTAGTGAAGCCATTTGGTTTCTGTCCCTTTCTATCTGGCTCGTTTCTGCTAGAATGATTTCTTCTAGGTACATCCAGATTTCCATAAATTCATCAAATTTGTTATTTTTAATTGATGAGTAATACTCCATTGTGTATATATACCACATTCAACTGAATTTTTGCTCTCCATACAAGTGACAAGGATCTGATACCAAAGATCCACAAAGAATTCACACAACTTAACAAAAACAAAACAAAAAGCCCAGTCAAAAAAGTGGAAAGGACTAAAAAGAGCTAAAAACATCTCCACAGAGGAAATACAAATGGCTAATAGGCCTATGAAAAAATGCTCAGCATCACTAATAATAAGGGAAATGCAAATCAAAACCATAGTGAGATACCACCTTACACCAGTAAGAATGTCCCATTTAAAAAAAAAAAATCGAAAAGCAACCAACAAGTGCTGGGGTGGATCTGGAGAAAAGGAACACTTCCACACTGCTGGTGGGAAGGCAAACTGTTCCAATCACTATGGAAAGCTGTGTGGAGGGCCCTCAAACTACTCAAAATGGAACTACCATTTGATCCAGCAATTCCACTTCTGTGAATCTACCCAAAGGACACCAAAACACAAAGTCAAAAGGACAGCTATACTCATATGTTTATTGCAGTACTTTCTACAACAGCCAGAATATGGAAACAACCCAAATGCCCCCAAACAGATGAATGGCTCAGAAAGTTATGATTTATTTATACAATGAAATATTATTCAGCAATCAGAAGACAAACTTAAGTCCTTTGCAGCAGCATGGATGGAGGTAGAAGGAATCATGCTGCCAGAAATAAGTCAGAAAGAAAAAGAGATATATTAGATGACCTCACCTATATTTGGGATATAGGGGAAACAAACAAAAAGACAAGAAATAGTTAAAACTAACAAATTGACAACAGAATTAAAGTCTTAAAGATGGGGAGAGAGGGTGAAAGCCAGGGAGGGATGAGCAGAGGAGAGTAAGATGATGGTTCAAGGGTAACAAGGTGATGGGAGAACCTGGGGTAGACAACAATGTAAAAAATATTTACATGTGCTATCAATTAAAAAATAATTCATCCATGTTGTTGCAAATTGTATTTGAGACTCTTAATATACATGAGATTCTTTCTCTCTGCTTGTGACACTTTCTGGCATGTTTGAGTCTTTTCCTGACATGCCGCCTTACCTTTCCTGATATATTTGAGACCATTTTTTGACTTTTGAAATAATTCCTAATATGGTGACACTCTCTTGTATCCAAGATATTTTTCTGCTTGAGACCTTTACTGACTTATTAATTACTCTTCTTAACTAATTTGAGAATTTTTCTCACTTATTTCAGATAGTTCCTCATGTATTTGAGACTCTTCCTCTCTTTTTATATACTTTTGGACAAGTTAACACTCTTGCTTACATGTTTCAGATCCATCATGCTATATTTAAGAATCTTCCTTGTGTATTTAAGACTCCTACTGAAAAGTCTGAGAGAATTCATAACTTGTTTGAAGTTGCTCATGCCATATTTGAGACCATCTGACATACTTGAGATATTTCTGAACTTACTGAAATCTTTCAGACCCTTCTGGATATAACTGAGACCATTTTGTGTATGAGACCATTACTGGTAAAACTCTTTCTGACTATATTAAATTCTTATGGTCCATTTGAGAAAATTATTGATGCCTTTCAGCCTTTCCCTCTTTCGTAGCTATACTTCCTTTATTGTTTGAGACACATCCGGACATCGTTGAGATTTTTCCCGACATATTCAATATCTCTACTGTATTTACTTTCGTATGATTGCTGTAAACAAATAAAAGAAAAACACTGCAAACTAGGTATTTTAAAACAACAGGAATTAATTCTCTCACAGTCCCAGGATGTCAGAAGTCTGAAATCAAGGTGTCCGCAAGAACAGTTCCTTTTAGAGATTCTGAGGGAGGGTCTGTTCCATGCTTCTATCCTAGATTCTGGTAGTTATCAGAAACCCTTGGCATTCCTTGGTCTGTGGATGCTTCAGTCCAAAATCTGCCTTCATGTTTCCACATAGCCTTCTCTGCTCTGTGTATCTTCACATGACCTTCTTATAAGGATATCAGTCAATAGGATGTAGGGCCCACCCTCATCCAATATAACTTTATCTTAACTAATTGCATCTGTAAAGACCCTCTTTCCAAAGAAAGTCACATTCTAAAGCTCTAGATATGCTTGAATGTATAGGTCAGCCCAGTTTATCTACTGACATGTTTGAGATTTTTCCATTTGAGACCTTTAAAACATATTGTAAACTATGACAAAATCTGAGGTACTTCCTGACTTGTTTCCAATAATTCTCTTTTCATTTTTCCTGATATATCTGAAAACTTGCTTGCAACTCTTCTTGACTGTTTGAAACTCTTCCTTCTGTGTGTGAGATTGCTGTTACTATGTTTACTACTCTTGCAGACATATTTGTAAATCCTTCCAATTTATTTGAGATATTCCTGACTGCAAAGACCATCCTGATATATTTGAGTCTCTTCCTATTTTGGAGAGCATTCCTGATAGATTTGAGAATATTCCTTATCTATTTAACACTCTTCCTGACATGTTTGAGACTTCATGATATTTTTCTCTTCCAAATGTATATAACACCTTTTCTGATTCTCTTCTGAGTCCCTTCTAAACTTGTTTGAGATGTCTGGATTGTATACAGGACAGTTCCTCTTTACTGAAACACCTTACTGACTTATTTTTACTTTGTCCTTACTACACTGAGAAACGTCCTGACTTGTTTGAGATCCTTCCTGACATGCTTGATACTCTTCTCTGTTCTGAATACTTCCTGAGAAGTTGGAAGCTCCCTCTGGAACAATTGAGACCATTTAAGAGTCTACTTGTTGGATTTATGATTCCTCCTGACATATGTGAAACTCTGTGACATACTAGACACTATCTGACTTGCTTGAGACACTTCTTGGCTTATTTGAAATCTTATCAGAGATATTTGAGATCTTTCCAGAGTTATTTGGGTCTTTCTTTCAGTTTGAGATACTTAATGACTTGTTTAACAAGTTATTCCTGACTTCCTCAAGAACCTTCCAGACTTGAGGAGATTTCCAAGGCATTTGAGACTGTCTCTCTGTTAGCCTCACTTCCTGACATGATTGCTACTCTACCGGATGCATCTGAAATTCCTTATTATACATTTGAAACCCTTCTAATTTCTGATCTGACATGGTGTCACTCTCTCAGTTGTATCTTATACTCTTCATTTTTGTTTGAGATCATTACTGACTGACTGTAACACTTCTTAATTACTTTGAGAATGTTTGAGCTGTTACCCCACATCTTTGAGAGACTATTTTTTCTATTCAAGAAAATTCCTGACAAATTTAAGACCCTTCCTAGTATATTTGAAATTCCTCCTCATGTATTTGTGACATTTCCTACCATATTAAAGACCTTTCCTCATGTATAAAAGACTTCCTGACAAGTTTGGGAAACTTTGTGGTACATATGAAGCCTTTTCTGACATGCTTGATTGAGGTGCCTCCCAACTTGTTTCAGCGCCATGCTGAAATGTCTGAGATCTCTTCTCTCTGTTCAGTGCTCTTGCTAACACATTTAAGGCTCTTTCTGATATTTTTCAGGCTCTTTTAGTTTGATTTGAGAAGATTTGTGATCTATTTTAGATGCTTCCTCTCCCTTAGCCACCCTTCCCATCATATTTGAGACTTCCTGGTATTTGAGATTCTTCCTGACTGTGATTTTTCCTGACATGTTTGAAATTCTCCCAAATATTTTAGGGACTCCTCCTGATAATATAAAGACTTAATTGGTGATTTGAAACCCTTTCTGATCTTCAAAAGACAGTTGAATTCTATGAGACCATTCTTGACATGTATGAAGGCTGTTTCTAGAATGTTTGTTACAAATATTGTTCTTATCTGTTTAGACCCTTTTTGACTTAATGGATATACTTCCTGACATGTGTGAAATATCTCTGAAATGATTTCTGATTTTAAGATGATTCTCGGTGTGTTTGAGACATTTCCTCTCTCTTTCTATAGCCCTTTCTGACTTGCTTGAAACTTTGAGTGTTTCTGACATAAGTATTTTCACTCTGCCTGATTAACTTTGAGGCCTTTCCTGGCAAGACTGAAACTTCCTGACTTGCATAAGACCCACATCAGAAAATATTTAAGGCCTTTGTGACTTGCTTGCAATTCTTCCTGACTATTCGAGACCTTTCCTGATAGACTGAAGACCATTCCTGACATATTTATTACTCTTTTTTATATATTTGACATATTTCCTGATTTTGAGACTTTTTTCCAACATCTTTAAAATTTCTTTTTGTCTCTTCAAGACTATTCCCAATAGAGCTGAGATCCTTCTGTGACTGTTGAAGACTCTTCTTCCCATGTTTAAGACCCTTCATAACTTGTGTACAATGCTTCAAAGATGAGACCTTTACCAACTTGCTTAAATGCTTCCCAACTCACTTGAGTCCTTTGAGGACATATATAAGATCCTTTTAATTGTATATGAAACTTGTCCTCACCCTTTCTGATAAGTGTAATGCTCTTCCTGACCATTTGGAGAAACTTCTAGTTTCATTTCAGAGGATTCAAGATGTATTTCAGATCTTTCCTCTACCTTGGGGACACTTTCTGTCAAATGTGAGACACATGTCATCAGGTATGTTTGATATTCTGTCCAATAATATTGAGACACCCTCCATGTGTTTGAGGCTCATTGTGACACGATTCTTCTTGACTGCTTGATCCCCTTCCTCACATGTATGCAACTATTCCTGAAATATTCGAGGTTCTTTCCCTACCTTTGAGACACATCCTGGCTTAATGGTGATGCTTCTTGACATGCTAGAGACTGCTCCTGACTTGTTTGAAACTCTTTCATATACATATGAGATTATTTCTGACCTGTTTGCTATCCTTTCTAATATATTGGAGGGTCTTCTTGAAGACTCTGAAGAATTTTCTGACTGTTTAAGATCATTCATGACATATTTGAGATTCTTTCTATCTCTTTGTAATAATTTCTAACCGGTCTGAGAAACTTTCATTCCTATTTGAGATTCTTCTTGAAATATCTGAGATTTTTTCATAACATTTCAAAACTCTTCTTGCAAGATATGAGATTTTTTCTAATTTGCTTGAGACCCTTCCCAACCTGCTTGAGAAACTTCTTGACTTGTTTAAGATTCTCACACATGAATTTGAGACACTCTAGTTTGGTAAACTTTACTCACTTATTTATGACTCACCATTACTGCATGGAGAACATTCTGCACTTGTCTCAGATGCTTCCTTGTGTATTTGAGAATCTTCCTCTCTGATCTACACCGTTCTTGAGAAGAAGAAGAAGAAGAACGGTCCTCACATGCTTGAGGACCTTCATCATGTATGTGAATTCCTTCCTGGTTTTAGAACAACTATGACCTATTTGCAAATCTTTGTGATATATTAGGAACCTTTCCTGACTGACATAAGAACCTTTTCAACTTACTTAAAACCCTTTCTGATAATATTGAGACCCACCAAAGGTATTTAGTCTTCTATCAGTTTGAGACTTTTATTTGTATACTTGATTCTCTTCCTGACTACTATGAAACTCTTCTAGACTTATTTGAGAAGGTTCCTGATATATATATAATACCTTTCCTCTCTGTGACATTTTCTGAAATATTTGAGAAGCTTCCTGACAGGTATACTTCTCCTCCTGATATATTTGAGATTCTTCTTAATTTATTCTAGATCCCTCATGACAGTTTGAGACAATTCCTGAGAGATTGCCACTTTGGATTGTCTCAGAGATAATTTTTTTGATACTCTTAGTGACTTATTTATAATTCATCCTTACTATTTTGAAAAATTTCCAGATCTGTGATACTTCCTCGTGTGTATGACACTTCCTCTCAATTCTGGATATTTCCTGATAAGCTTGAATCCTTTCCTATTATATTTGAGCCTCCTCTTGATACAATCGAGAATTTTCTAATGAATCTGAGTGCCTTTCCTATGTAATTCAGACTCTTCCTAGCAGGTTTAAGAACCTTCATGACTTTTTGAGATTCCGAAAATATTAGCGATCTTCTTTGACTTCCTTGAGACACGTACCTATTTGTTTTCATTTTTTACTGACAAATATAAAAGATCTTCCCCACTCCTTTAGGAACGTTCCAGTCTGGTTTGAGAGAATTTGTGGTGTGTTCTAGATTCTTCCTCTCACTTTGTGACACTTCCTCTCATTTTGAAATACATCCTGACATGATGAGACTCTTCCTGTTATATTTGAAACTCTTCCTGACTATTGAGATTTGCCTGCCATGTTTGAAATCCTTACAAAGTTGAGGCTCTTTTTAGGACTCTTCCTGATGGTACAGAGGTTCACTGATGTGTGTGCAAACCTTTCTGACTTGCATGAGACTCTTCATTACTTATGTGATAACCTTGCTGTCATGTCTAAGACCTGTGCTTATTTATTAGAAACTCTTTCTGAAAAGTTTGAGATTCTTGACATATTGTTAAGTTTCCTAACATTGGAAACTGTTGTTCTCTGTTTAAGACACTTTCTGACCTTCTTCTCTACTTTGAGACTAAGTCATTTCAGATGATTTTTAATAGATTTGAACCAATTACTCTCTAATTGTGACCCTTTCTGGCATGTGTAAGGCCCTTCCTGACAGATTTGAGATCACTCTTAGTGTACTTATACTCTTCTTAATTTGCCCATTTGTAAGAACCATCAGGGTGTTTTAAACTCTGACTGTTGAATTTGATAACCACCTCACCAGTTTCAGACTATTCCTGACTTTTTGAGTCTCTTCCTATACTAGATACTCATCCTATCTGAGACTCTCCTGTTTAAGTAAGATAGCTCTTTATATATTTGAGGCCCTTTATACCTTATTTGTTTTTTGTTTTTGTTTTTTTTTTTAAAGAGACTAGGTCTTGCTATGTTGCCTGGGGTAGTACTGTATCCGCAGACTCAAGTGATCCCTAGCCTCCCAAGGCTGGGATTGAAGGCATGCACCACCGCACCCAGCCCTTTGTACCTTATTTTTACATTTCCTAATTACTTGGGACCCTTTCTGACATTTTGAGGCCCTTATTAACAGCTTTGAGACCTTCCTTCATTATTTGATGCTCTTCTTTTGGCATATTTTGTGATGTATTTAATATGTTTATCTCAGTTTGCAGCCCTATTGATATCTTTTGAATTCATACTGACTTCTTTGAGACCATTATTGACTAGTTTGAGATGGTTTGTGATGTTTTTGAGCTACTTCCTTTCTCCTCCAGGAAATTTATGACATGTTTGACACACTTCCTGATGTATTTGAATCCTTGCTGTATGATTGAGAATTTTCTTGCTTTGTTTATAAGTCTTACTGGGGGAATCAAAACTCTTTCCTTACCATATGATCCAATAATTACACTCCAAGGAAATGAAATTTACATACACAGAAAAACATGTTCTCAAAGGTTCATAGCAGCATTACTCAAAATAACCAAAAAGTGGAAACAATCCAAATGACAACCAACTGATGAATGGGTAAATAAAATATGGGATACCCATTCAGTGGATTATAATTCAACCATAAAAACGAATGAGTTACTAATAGATACTGGTGTAAATGTATCTTAAAAGCAATTGAAAGAAAAGGGACCAGACCAGAAAGCTACTTATTTATGATTTCTCTTAGTATGAAATGCATCAGAGACAAATCCATAGAAACAAAAATAGATTAGTCATTGCCACTGGCTAGGGGTAGCCTAGAAATTTTTCTAATTTCTTGAGGTGGGAGATAAAGCTGTTATTTGAACTCTTTCTTGTTTCTTGTTGTGGGTCTGTCTGTATAGCTATTTATTTTGGAGACCCTTCTTCATGTGTTGTTGTTTCTTCAAAGATTATAAATGGTTTTATTTTTTCTAACATCATTTGAGATATACTAACATACATCTATGCTAACACGTTAAATTTGTGTACCTTTAAGGTGTACAATTTAAACATTTCATACATGTATGTACAGTTGACCCTTGAACAACATGGGTTTAAACTCTTTGACTTCAATTATATGCAAATTTTTTCAATAAGTATTTTGAAATTTTTTTTGAAATTTTTTTGAGATGTGTGACAATTTGGGAAAACTCAAATGAATCCCATAGACTAGAAATGTCCAAAAGAGAAAAAGATATGTCATGAATGTATAACTTTTATTTATGTGTCTGTCTTATCATTTACTGCCATAAAAGAAAATAAATCTATTGCAAAAAGTTAAAATTTATCAAAACTTTTGCATGCATTTACAGATCATAATTCAGTCATGAAAAATGTAAACAAATATAATGATGCAGTATAAAATTCTAACTGTATTTCCTGTGACTGTAGTAACTTCATAGCCACCTCCTGTTGCTGTTGTTTTGAGCTTAAGTGTGGCAAATATCTGCTTAAAGCATGGTGTGATGCTAATCATCTCCAGGTGAACAGTGAAAATAAAGTTAGACACAAATTTTTGACCTTCCAGAGGTTCGATCACACTGCTAACACACTGTTGTTCAAAGGTCAACTGTATTGTAAAATGATCACCACAATAAAGCTAGTTAACACTTCAATGACCTCACATAATTACCTTTTTGTGTGTGTGGTGAGAACATTTAAGATCTACTCTCTAAGCAACTTTCAAGTATATAATAAATCATTAACTACAGTCACCATATTGACATTAGATCCACCCCTCACTTCCACATGCTATAGCAACCATCATTCTAGTTTGTGTCCATGAGTTCAGCTTTTTCAGAATCTCTATATAAGCATGTCCCTATTCAGCATGTCTTTCTTTATCTGATTTATTTCACTTAGCATGATGTTCTTCAAGTTTCACCCATGTTCTCATGAATGGCAGAATTTCTTTACTTTTAATGATCGAGTAATATTCCATTCTATATGTTTATATGTGTTTGTGCATATATATACATATCTTTAATTTTTTGAGGAACCACCATATTTTCCCATAGTTACTGCACTAATTTACCACCATCACAATGTGCAGGAGTTCCTTTTTTCCCCCACATCTTTGTTAATATTTGTTGTTTTTTTTTCTTTGTGATAATAGCCATGCTAACAAATATGAGGTGTGATACTAATCATCTCCATTGTGGCTTTAATTTGTATTTCACTGATGATGAGGGATGCTGAACACCTTTTCAGATGCCCATTATCTGTGTGTCTCTTTGCAAAATGTCTGTTTGGTTCCTTTGCCCATTTTTAATTGAATTATTTAGCTTATTTTGTTTCTGTGTTGTGTGTGTGTGCTATTGACATTAATTCGTATGAGTCCCTTAACTATTTTGGTTATTTTCCCATTATCAAATATATGATTTAAAGATATTTTCTGTCATTCCATAAGTAGTTTTTTCATTTTGTTGGTTTCTTTCATTGTACAGAAGTTTTTTTTTTTTTTTAATGTTGTCCCATTTGCTTACTTTTTCTTTCCTTGATTGTGTTTTTTGTATCAAGCCAAAAAAATCATTGTCAACAGCAATGTTTTCTTCTGGAAATTTTACAATTTTAGGTCTTATGTTTTAAGTCACAGATCCATTTTCAATTAATTTTTGTGACTGGTTTAATACAAAAGTTCACTTTCTTTGTTTTTCATGTGAATATCAAATCATCCCAGGAACATTTACTCAAGAAACTATCTTATACCCCACTGAGTATTCTTTTAAATGTATTTATTTTATTTTATTTTATCTTACTCTTTAAATGACAACATTGGTAAATAGTTATTGGGATACCTCCCTATCCCTCTGATGCCCCCTCCAATCACTTAGAACCCTCTCTTTTTGTTGTTTGTTAAGCCCATTAGTCTCTTTCTTTCCTGTGGCAGTGTCCTTTCTCTGGGTGAGGGATTGTGTTCTTGGAACATGGCACACCATGCTCGTAGGTTTCCAGTCTATGCTTATTTGTGGTCTATCAATGTTTTCCCATTGTTGGTTGTCTTTCCATTCTGTTCTCTGCGTTGTTTTGCTGCTTCTTTGCCTTATAGTTCTGATGTCTGGTTTAGCTAGTTTTCCCCGAGCCACTGTTGGTGAAGAAGTTACTCCATGGATACAGGCATCTGTGATGGTCATTGGAGATCATTTCCTCTCCCTCCATTTGCTGCTTTGCTGTAAGGCCAACGCCCTGACTCTGTGGTCTTCCTCTCCCATGGTGTGGTGAGGGACACCTTGCTCTCTTAGATGGCATCTCAGAACTGGGATTTTGGTTCATCCATTCCCAGTGAGCACATAGCCATACTTCTACTGTAACAACTTCTACATACAGCAGTTTTACCAGTCCCACAGGCACTGGTTCTCTTGACATTTCATCTCTTCTGTCCTTCTCTGATGTGTGGGTTTGATGTTTACTTGGTCCCTCACTCAATCTAAGACTGTTCGTATTATTTGTGCTCTTTCCTCCTGAGAACTAACTGGAGTGAGAATAAAAGGGACATCATACACCTCCTCCCAACCCCCCCCCCATTATGGCCCATGCACCAGCACCTCCCTACATGGGGATGGGGTCTGGATGGCCATACAAGCACAGCTTCAACCCCACCGGAGGTGGGAGTGTACTTCATGCTGTGGCTCTCTGGGTGGGCAGACAGCTGCACCATGCAGCTATCTGCTGGTGGATGGGGGCTAAAACCTCTTCCCAGACCACCAGCCCAGACTCACTGGCAGAGGGTTCCATCCTGAGTTTCCACAACACCTTTTCCCCCCACTGGGAAAAGGGTCCTGACAACAATGGCTGAGGTCCCGGGCATTCAGGCAGCCATACAGCTGCCCGCTAGTGGTGGGTTCTGCCACTAAGTATTCTTGATTCCCTTCCCAAATAATAGTCAACACATGTGTGGGTTTGCCACTGAGCTCTGCATGAGGTTCCATTGTTTTATATGTCTGTTTTTATATCAGTATCACATTGTTTTGAGTACTACAGCTTTATAGTATAGTTTGAAATCAGGAAGTGTCATGCATCTAGCCTTGTTTTTCTTTTTTTCTATACTCAGGATCTCTTATAATTCCATATGAATTTTAGATTTGTTTTTTCAATTTCTCTTAAAATATGCTTTTGAAATTTTAATAGGGATTGTACTGAATCTACATATTGCTTTACATAGTATGGCTATTTTAACAATATTAATTCTCCTGATCCATAAACACAAGGTATCTTTCCTTTCACATCTTCTTCAGTTTCTATCAAAGTCTTACGGTCTTCATTGTACTGATCTTTCATCTCATTGGTTAACTTTGTTTCTAACCAATTATTTTTTATGAATAGGACACTTTTCTTTATTCTTTTCAAGATATTTCATTGTTAATATATAGAAATGTAACTGAACTTTGTGTTTTGATTTTGCATTCAGCAACTTTACTCAATTCACTTATTACTTCTAATAGTTTTTCTAGTAAAATCTTTAGGATTTTCTATGTATAAGATCAGATTATCTGCAAATTAAGAAATCTTTTATTTCATTTCCATTTGGATGATCTCCCCATCCGACCCCACCCCATTTTTTCTTGCTTAATTGCTCTGTCTGGGACTGTGGAGCCATGGCTCAGAAATTTCACGTAGGACAGGCAGGCCATAATATAGCTCTGAAACTCTTCCCAAGGGAACTAACTTTATTTGAAACCTAGTGTGGAGGAAGTTCAAGCTTAAGGAAGCTATCAAAAACAATGGAAATTTTGATGGAAATCAACTAGAAGGAGACTGAGAGTTTTATTAGACATGTATGTTAAACCATAGACCAGCTAGTTTAGAGGAGTAACCAGGGAAAGTCACAGTTAGAATCCCCCTCCAAGGATCAGAACCAACCTTAACCACTGACCTCAAAACATATCCCAACAAAGGGGCCTAAATTTAAAGAGACAAGTCTATGGGACAATTAATGCCCCAAGATATTGTTGAAAGCAGTAAAACAATCAACCAACAATTAGTGATTCCTGGGTGTCATCAGGGAAAGCATCAAAGAGAAGCCTGCTCAAACCATGTTCATGCCAAGCCAACTGCCCATGCGCAAGATTTTGCCATTTGAGGAGCATCATCACAAACTTCACACTGCAGGGTAAACTGACTTCATTAAAATAGCTATAGAGGAGGCCGGGCATGGTGGTGCCCGCCTGTAATCCTGGCTATTGGGAGGTAGGGGCTAGAGATCACTTGAGTCCACCGGTTCGAGACTACCCCAGGCAAGATAGCAAGACCTGGTCTTGAAAAAGCAGCCGGGCGTGGTGGCGGGCACCTGTAATCCCAGCTACCTGGGAGGCTGAGGCTGGGGATCACTTGAGTCCGTGGTACCCTGAGCAACTTAAGTCTGCGGTACCCCAGGCAACAAATTTTCTGTGTTATATAAAATGTTCAGCTTTCAACAACAACAACAAAAAACTTGCAAAACATGCAAAGAAATTCATACAAAGGGAGAAAAGGTAGTTAACAGAAACTGTGAGAGCAATCAGATTTCAGATTTAACAGAATTCAAAAAGGATATTGTATATATATTCAAAGAACTAAAGGAAATCACCCTTTTAAAGGAAAGAATGGTATGATGGTTGCTATAAACTGAAAGTTGTGTCCCTCCCTCTCCCTTTAATTTACCTGTTGAAATCTAATATCCATTATTATGGTATTTGGAGGTGGGATACTTAGTAGGTGATTAGGTAATAAGGACAGTATCTTCACAAATGAGATTAATGCCTTTGTAATTGATCACAGAGAGCTCCCTCATCCTTTCTACCATGTGAGGATGAAATAGAATAGTCATCTATGAACCAGGAGGTGGTCTAGGTCAGCCTATACCTTGATCTTGGATTTCCCAGCTTCTGGAAGAGTGAGGAATACATGTTTGATGTTTAAGGTTAGACAGTTTAGGTAAAAGAAATATCAAACTGGTAAGACAGGAGTTACCCCAAATCCAGTTTGAGCAGGTGACTAAATCATGGACTACCACGTCAAATCTGGCCCACCACACTGACCATGAGACTCCAAGCTAAACAAAAAGCATTTGATCCTGAGTAATTATTAGCTCTTGATTTCCTGAAGGGAGAAGGCCCAGAGCCTGCATGCTGGGTTGGAATGTAACCCATCTGAACATGCCTGGGCATTGCCCAACTCAAAACAGGCTATGATGCTCTCCTCCACCTGGTCTTGTGAACCTAACCATTACTAAACTCTTACTAAATCCCTTTCCAGAGCTAGCCTACATTCCCCTTTTTGGCACTGGTTCCCTCATGCATGGTTCACCTAACATTCTCTGGTGAATTCTTTCCCAAGAGGGCAAAGGACCCACTTTTTTTGAGTTGGGGCCTGTAGCAATCACCCAGTCTGTGATATTTTTGCTTTAGCAACCCTACGCAACTTAGAGACTGACCATGCCTCATTAAACAAGAAATATCAGTAGACATAAAAGGTATTTTAAAAAAAAAAATCAAAATTCCATAGTTGAAAATACAATAACTGAGACTTTCAGTTATGGTTTCTGCCCATTATTTTATTGGGTTAATTGTTTTCTTTTTGTTGAATTGCATGAATTCCTTATATATTTTGTGTATCAGCCCTTTGGCAGATGTATCATGTACAAATATTTACTCACATTCAGTAGGGTATCTTTCTGTTTTACTGATAGTCTCTTTTGCTGTGTAGAAGCTTTTCAGTTAGATATGATTCCATTTGTTTATATTTGCTTTTGGTTCTCTTGCATTATAATAATTCATTACCTAATATATAATTTTTGGCTATTAAGAAAAAAATACCATGTATACATAAAGACAAAAACCACAATTTGAAAGGACAAAATATACATCAAAACCAGATATAACAGAGAAGTTAAAATTCTTAGACCAGGATTTTGAAACAGGTATAATTAATATGCTCAGGATGCTGACAACAGAGTAGATAGCATGTAAGAACATTCAGGCAATATAATCAGAGAGAAGGTAACCCTAAGAAAGAACTGAAAAGAAATGCCAGGAGATTTTTTAAAAATACTGTAACAGAGCCAGGCGTGGTGGTGCATGCCTGTAATCCCAGCACTGGGAGACTGAGGCCAGGGGTAGCTTGAGTTCGTGGGTTCGAGACTACCCCGGGCAGTCTCTAAAAAATAGCCAGGCATGGTGGCTATTTTGTGAGACCTCTACCATTGTTCTCTTTTTGAGAATTATATTGATGGACTCTCTAGCTCAGAGAAAGGAATGTCCAAGGGCAGAGGGATGACTACAAAAAAGTATAACACATACATAATAAGAATATCATAAGGGGAAAAGGAACAGAAGAAATCCTTGAAACAATAATGACTGAGATTGTCTCCCATTAATGTCAGACACCAAAAGAGTGAAATTTATAGTAAGCTGAGAAGATGCCAACTGAACAAGTGCCAAAAAAACTACACTTAGGCATTTCATTTTCAAATGACTAGAAAATAATGACAAAGAAAAGGTCCTGAAAGTAGAGTGAAATATTTAGTGTTCAGAGACAAAAAACAAAAAAACTCTAGAATCCTGTACTTTGTGAAATAATCCTTTAACATTTAACATAACAAAGATTTTCTCAAACAAACAAAAACTGAGATTATATGTGAGTATATGTGCCAGGCAAGTCTTTGTCTTGCAAGGAATGTTTAAAAAAAACTTATTTTAAGAGAGAGAAAATAATTTACTTATTTACTTCAGAAACTCAACCTACCAAAAATAAGGAAAAAAAGTAGGAATAAGTGAAGGTTAAATAAAAATCGTCACTTTTTATCTTAAGTAATTTAACAGATAACTTTTCAAAATATTGGTGCCAACATATTTGATCATGTATGCTTATGTTTATATCATAATATATACAAATATTACTGATATGTGTTTACATAAAAGTGAGATTAAACACAGCAATGGTAGAAGGACTAGGAGGAGGAACTGGGATGTTTTTTTTATTGTAAGGTACTCACACCAACTATGACGTGTTATGGTGTTATTTGAAAGTAGACTTGAATTAGCTGTAAAGGTATATTGAAAACATCGAGACAACCACTAAAAGAAGTTAGGAAAAAAGAAGTATGACATATTTGTTTAAAAAGAAAAGTGAAGTGATATAAGAATTATAAAAATTCATAATTAACACTGCAAAAGGCAAAAAGAATGGAAGACAAAAACAAGGAGCATTCACCAAGATAGACCATATCCTGAGCTATAAAACACACTTAAGTGAATTTAAAAGAATGGAAACCACTGCTTTCAGACAGCAGTGTAGTTAGACTATAATTAGCTATCATTCTAGTCATGCATGCCTCTGTTGGTCCAAATTCTACCAAATATTTGAATGCCAATTCTTCATCAACTCTTCCAAAAAATAGAAGAGGAGAGGACACTTACCACTTCACTCTGAGGCCAATATGCCTTTCATCAAAAAGTAGAAAAATTTATGCCTCCCTGCCAACTTGATGAGAACATTGCATGTATAAATATGGGAAATACCTAGCTGGCCATGGTGGTGCCTGCCTGTTGTCCTAGCGTTGGGAGGCAAGAGGCTTGAGTTCGAAGGTTCGAGACTACCCCGGGCAACATAATGAGACTTAGTCTCGAAAAAGCAGCCGGGTGCCATAGCAGACGCCTGTAATCCCAAGTACCTGGGGATCGCTTGAGTCCGTGGGATCGGGACTACCCCGGGCAACATAGCGAGACCTAGTCTCCAAAAAAAAAAAAAAAAGGGGGGGGCGCGAATATCTGAATGTAACTAGTCTGCCACTTCAGCTTAAAGTCCACTGTTAACTAATTGAATATCAGGATGGAGGGAGGAGTGATTCCCAAAGGCTCTGGGAATCACGATATATTTATCATGGAGACCCACCATTCTCTTTACAGTACTTCCATGGGCTATGATGTAAAAATAAATAAATAAATAAAATAGGTAATTATAAATAAATAATTTAGCAACTAAAATAAAAAAGACTATAAAAGAGAATAGAATTAATTTGTTTTGAAATATTAGAGCAGGACAGAAAACCGCACCTTAAAAGAAAGCGAGACAAAGGCATCATGAGAAAATTATAGAACAACTTTCCTTATGAATGTGTAAGTACCACGTGCTAACTGATTGCTCCACTGGAGCTCCATAGAACAACTTTCCTTATGAATGTAGACATCCTCCCTAAAAATTCAACAAATTACTGAAAAACTGAATCCATAAATCTGTAAAAAGTATTGCAAACCATGACCTAGTAGGAATTATCCCAAGAATTTAAAATTGGTTTAACATCTAAACTATCATAATATACCATATCAGTGGAATAAGAAATAAAACTAATGAATCATCTAAATAGACACAGAAAAAGCATTTCATAAAATCCAGCACTCTTTCATGATAATCACACTCAATAAATTAGGAACACAAGAGATCTCTGTAGCCTGATAAGAAAAAAAGCAGCTAAGGAAAACCCACAGGTTACTTCCCACATAATGGTGAATGGCTCTATACTTTCTCTGTTGGGTCAGAAATAGGACAAGTGTGTTTGTTATTGCCAATTCTATTTAACATTGTACTGAACATTCTAGCTAGGACAGTTATACAAGAAGAAGAAATAAAAGACATTCAAACTGGAAAGAAGGAAGTACAGCTCTCTTCACAAATGACGCAATCTTAAATTAGGAAATTCTAAGGAGTCCACTAAACAGCAATTAAAGCAAAATAATGAGTTCAGAAAAGTTGCAGAACACAAAATCAATAAACAACACTCAGTCTTATTTCTATACCCTTGCACTCATCAATTTCTGACATGTTTGGCACCATTCCTGACATGATTTTTCTCTTTCCTAACTTTTTGAGACCTTTTCTCAAATATTAGAGTTGCTGTGTGTGCGTGTGTGACCTGTTCTAGGTATTCAATTCTTCCCATGACTACTCTGCATCCATCCCTTATATAATTGAGACTTCCTGACTCTTTGAAACCCTTACTTATTTGCTTATGATCCCTCCTAATAGGTATGAGACTTTATGATTTCAAACCACAGTGAGATACAGCCTATCACCCACTAGAATGGCTAGTGTCAGTCAAACAAATATTGACAACCCTCTTACACTGCTGGTAGGACTGTAAGATGATTCAACTGCTTTGGAAAACAGTCTGGCAGTTCCTCAAACAATTAAACATTGAGTTGCCATAAATTCAACAGTTTCATGCCTAGATAGATATTTAAGAGAATTGAAAACAAAAGCCTGTACATGAAAATTTATTACTCATCATCGCCAAAAAGCAGAAACAATACAAATGTTCATGAAAGGACAAATGGATAAAACAAATGTGGGCTATCCATACAACTGACTAATAAAAAGTAGTGGTACATGCCACAATGTGGATGAACCTTGAAAGCATTGTGGTAAATGCAAGAAACCAATATGCTAAGGGGGAAAGACCATCAATTATACTGATCATTTGATAAGAAAGTCCAGTACAGAAAATCTAGAGAAACAGAAATTTAGACTACTGGTTACTTAATGTTGGGGTCAGGATACAGGGATCAGGTAGGTGATAACAAAAGGATAGGGGGTTTCTTTGTGAAGTGCCAATGTTCTAAAATCAACTGTGATGATGGTTATACTTATGTATGAATTTACAAAAAACCATTGAATTATGCACTTTAGGTAGGTGCATAAGGTATGTGTATTATCTCTTAATAAAGCCATTCTTTTAATAAAAAGACTTTCTGATATGTTTAGGATTCTTCATGACTTGATCCAGACTCTCACCGATGTATTTCAGATCATTCTGACTTGCCTGGGAGATTTTCTGACATGTCTCAGACCCTTTCAGCTATACTTGATAGTCTTCCCATGTGTCTGAGACCCTATCTTGGCAAGCCCTTTCTGGTTTTGCTTTACTCCTTCCTTGTATGATTGAGACAGGTTCTAACTTGACTCTTCTTAAAATGCTTAAGTCTCCTCTTGTAGTCTTAATGCTCCCTCCCTGTTTTGGATGCTTCCTGAAAGATTTATATTTCTTTCTGATAGTCAGGGACCCTTCCTTATTATTTAAGACTCTCCCTAACAACTTTAAGGTCCTCCCTATCATGCTTGACACCCTTCCTGACTTGTTGGAGATTTGTTCTTACAAGCTTAATACCCTTGCTGAAATGTTTGAGACCCGTCCTAACTCTGTAAGATTCTTCCTTATAACATCTAGATACCTCCTGATTAGTCTGAGATCCTTAAGATATATTACCTACTTTTCCTGATATATTTGACTCTTCTGGACACATCTTAGGTGCTTGCTGATGTGTTTGAAGCCCTCCTTGATGTATGTGAGACTCTTCCTGATGATTTAGAGAACATGTCATGTTTGAGATCCTTTTTTTGACATGTTTGAGAGACATCTTGTTTTGTTTAGAACCCTTACTTACTTGTTTTCAATGTTTCCACTTTTGAGACTCTTGTTCTTTGAAATCATTCCTGGTGAATTTGAGGCCCTCTTAACCTATTTGAGAGCCTTGTTGTAGTCAAATACTAGTTAAATTAAATTAAGTTAAAATTGTATTTTAACTGCTTAGAATTCTTCTTAACACGGCTGAGACTTCCTGACACATCTGAGATGCTTGCTTACCTGTTTGAGACACTTCTTGATCTACTGGGGGCCATTCCTAATTATTTAAAACTTCTGAGTGGTGTTGTGACACCTCCTGACACATGCATAATCCTTCCTGGCTTGCTTGAGACTCATCATAACATATTAAAGACTCTTTCTGTGAGGCCCTTTCAAAGGTCATCAAAACTTTTCCTTACAAGTTTGTGACCCTTAAGTGTGTATTTGAATTTCTTACAAATTGTTTTAAGACCTTTACTGATATGTTTGAAACCCTTCCTGATATATTTGAGATCCTTCTTGTTTGAGTCCCTTCTTGTTTTACCTAAAACTCACCTTGACTACTTTAAGACCTTCCTATCAGATTCAAGATACTTCATTGTTTGTTAAAGATACTTCCATTATTTGAGACCACTCCTAACGTTAAGATGCTTCCAAACTATTTGGGGCCCTTGGTGACATGCTTGAGACCATTTCTGATTTGTTTGAAATCTTTTCTGACTGTTCAAGTCTATTCCTTTCTGTTTGAGACCCTTCCTTATGTATTTGGTTCCCTTTTTAACTTTGCCAGAGACCCTTCTGGAAATAGTTGAGATTTTCCTTGATTCACTTAAAACTCCTCCTGCTTCAGGCCCTTCCTGACACATCTAAGATAATATATGACTTGCTTGAGATCTTTCCTGAAGTGCTAGAGACAATATACTAGCATCTGAAACTCTATCTCTCTGGTTGAGACCTTGTTTTACATAGAGTCATGTTTGAAATCTTCTGTTCCTTTTTTGTGGTCACAAGACTTTTTTCTGTCACCACTAAAGCTCTGTTATGAACCTAGATAATGGCATGTTAAGTGAAGTAAGTCAAACAAGGAACGACACATTTCTGTGAGGATGTGAAGAAAAGGGGACCTTTCTCACTGGTGGTAGAAATGTAAATCAGTGCAGTCACTATGGAAACAACATGGAAATTCCTCAAAATGTTAGTGAAGAACTAGCATGTGGCCTGGCAATTCCACTTCTGGGCATTTATCTGAAGAGAATGAAGATACAAACTCAAAAAGACCTATGTATTCCCATGTACATTGTATCATTATTTATAATAGCCAAGACATACAAGTAAGATGTGTCCATCAGTAGACAAATGAATAAAGAAATTGTGATACACACACACACACACACACACACACACACACACAATGGAATATTATTCAGCCATAAAAATAGAACCCTTGTCTTACACTTGCAAGAACATAGATGAATCTTAATAGCATTATTCTAAGTGAAATAAGTCTGACAAAGATAAATATTCTTCTTCTTTTTTTTTTTTTTTAGACTAGGTCTCGCTGTTTTTGTCCATGGAACCACAGGCTCACGTTGCTGGAGTACCACAGACTCAAGCAATTCCCAGCCTCAGCTTCCCAGGTAGCTGGGATTACAGGTATGTGCCACCATGCCTGGCTATAATTTTGAGACTAGGTCACGCTACGTGCCCCCGACAGGACTTGAACCATGATCCCTGGCCCTGGCCATGGCTTACTAGGTGACAAAGACAAAGATTTTCTATGATCTTCCTTACGTAAGGAATCTTTAAAAAAAGAAGTTTATAGATACAGAGAACAGATTGGTAGTTACCAGAGTCAGAAGGAAGGAGGTGAAATAAGCAAATGTGGTCAAAATTTTTAGCTATGTGGTGACCACAGTTAATGATACTGCATTGTATATTTGAAAGTTGGTAAGAGAATACGTCTTAAAAGTTTTCATCACACATGCACAAAATCTATAACTATCTGTGATGATGGATGTTTACTAGACTTATTGTGGTGATCATTTTGTAATATATGTTGGAGGGTAAGCCCCTGGGACCCTCTATTGGCATAGCTTATATATACATTGATAAATCTAGAAAGAAGGATTTAATTCTTTGTTGCTTTAAAATTGTAACTTTCAAGATTAGAATTCATGGGGAAGAGGAAGTAAAAGAAAGTTTTTGTGATGTGAGCTGATTGACAGGACTCCCTCCTGAGTCCTGGTTCAACGGTGGAGGGGTGGGTATGGGGGGGGCAGGACAGGAGGTAGGGAGAAGGGAATAATGATATAAATAGAGTTTAGGACAAAAAGAGAAGATCAAACATTTTAGGTACAGCCATTTTAGGATCAGTAATTTTGGGGGAGAAGGATGTGAATGACCACATTCCCAAAGGGAGCCTGGGCCTGGCCTTGGGACCAGGCTTGTGAACTCATGGCTTTAGCATGCATAAGCCAAGTTTGTATGATAAAGGGAGTCTAAGGATGTTGGAGAGGCCGTGAGGATACCTGAGATGGATCTGGTATTGGCTCCTGTATCTTGGAGTTTTTGTACTGCCTAAAGTCAAGAGAATGCCAAGGGAGAAAAAGAAGAACATCGCGCCTTTGACTACATGCTTGGAGAAAGTCAGAGCATGCTAAAAGAGGAAGGGAAGTATGCCCTGTGATTGGAATATGTGCTTCTGTAATTGGGCATGTGGTGAGGTGATCACAGACTAAAGGACAGAGAGCTTGGACAATGGTGGGATAACTGGGTTTTTCATATTTATCTTATAGTACATATTTAGGTAATCTCTTTGTTTAGTAATAAATAGTTTGTTCACTTAACAGTTTTCTCTGGCTTTGGAAGTTCTAGCTTGTAAATTATAGTAAGAACTGCAGGTGGCAAGAACCCTTTAAAGTGCTTTGAAAATAAAGTGTTTTTTCTCTGACTGGGGCAACTCGGAGCCAGGCAAGCAGCAGGTATTTGAATAACAAAGGTAACTGGTCTGTGGAAGCTTAAGAGTTAACAAGAGCTCCTGTCTGGTTAGTATCAAATGGCATGGTTGATGCTTTTCCCTGGTATAGGAAAAGCTGGGAAAGGATTTTTAGGTAAAAAGAAAGCTTGCCCCCCCCCCCATATCATATAGACAACTATAGAATCATATTGTACACCTGAAACAAATGTATCAATTATATCTCATTTTTTAATGCTTAAGTGTCAGTGTTTTTCATTAAAATGTACTTTAGCTCTTGTCTCACAATCAAAATAATAATGTTTTACAATCAGAAAGCTAATCATTTCTCCCTTGTGTCACCATCTGTGCATATGTAATCCAAGACTGTTCTGTAGACATCATTGTGTTTCCCAGACTCCTTCTGCTGTATGGAACTTCCATCCCTGGTCCTTCTGTCTTAGGAAATTGCCTGGGTGGGCTTTTGTCTGCATGGTGCAAGAGGCACTTTAGCACATCCTTCTTTCAAGAAAGGGAAGGGGGGATGCAAATACCACCTTTTAAGTACATAATCTGCAAGCTATAAATATCATTTCTGTTTACATATGATTAACTAGAATACATTTACATAACCATACCTAGCTGTAAATTAATCTGAATAAAATAGTCTACAAGAAGCAATTTTAACTTCTTAAATTCAGAGATTCTATTAAAAATTATTTAAAATATCGGGAATAATTAGCCATCTATTCACAGCTTCCCATATTGAAACTTAGAAATCTTTAATTTCGCCAAGAAGAAAAAATTCACTTTTCCTTAACTAGGTAGCTCCCGTAGAAGAATAGTTTTTAATTCTAAGCAATGAAAGTCAAAGGTGAAAAACATTGCTAAAACCTGGAGTGTTTATTTGTAACCAAAAATGCCTTCAGCTATTATGTTAGTACCTAAAGACCACCCTGGATTTTATAACTGAATGCCTATACATTCAGCAAAAGCACACACACTTTGAGATAAAGCCATAGTATCAGATCACCATCTGGACTATAAATAATTCATACATTTTAAATACCTGGGAATCACATGAGTCAGGAACAAATAATATACTAAATCTCAATGAGGAAATTCTCTAAATGTCTTATCTGTGAATCCAATTTAAAAGCTAATGACAGCCCTGAGAATTGAATACAAATGCAGGAAATAATACTTGTGTTTATGAAAAAAATGGAATGATTTTATTTGTGAAATATTCTCAATCCAGATTGAAATTGTTAAACAAATTTATTGAAATATAATTTACTATCATAAAAGTCACCCAATTTTAAGTATGCAATTTAATGGTTTGTATTCATGCAATGAGTTGTGCAACCATTACCACAAAGCAGTTTTAGAATGTTTCTACTACCTCAACCCCAAGTAGCCCTGCACTTTTTTGTGAACTTTCCTTATAAATGGAATCATATAATCTGTGTTCTTCTGAATCTGGCTTCTTCCATTTAGCTTTGAGTGAGTTTCATGCATATAGTAGTATGTGTCATAGCAATATATATATATATATATATATATATATATATATATATAGTTTGTTTTTTGTTTTTTGTTTATCTATTCAGGAAGGGGTAGATATTTGGGTTTCCCCCACCATTTGGCTATTCTGCATGCAGTTATTTTTGTAGACCTCGGGTAGACACTTATGAGTGAAATTTTGGGGTCATATGGTAAACTTATGTTTAAATTTTTAAGAAACCACCAAACCATTTTGCAAAGTTGTACCAGTTTTTTAAACCTATTGGCAATAAATGAGGGCTCCCATTCCTCCACAATATTGTCAGCATTTGTTACTATCATTTTTAGTCTAGCCATTCTAGTGGGAGTGAAATGGTATCTTGTGGTTTTGATTTGCATTTTCCTGATAACAATGAAGTTAGCATTTTTTTGTTTACTTATTAGCCATTTATACATTGTTGTTGGCCAAATGTCTATTCAAATTCTTTGTTCACTTTTAATTAGATTGTCTTTTATTTTTAATTAGGTTGTCTTTTTAAGTTGAGTCATAAGAGTGCTCTATTGTGGTTGAAATTATTATAAGCAACTAGAACTCCTTCCATTTTGCTGTAAATGGTAACTTCATTATTTCCTATAATATTCCATTGTGTGGATATGCAACATCTTCTTGATCCAGTCCTCTGTCAGTGGGTACATTGGTAGCTTCCACATCCTATCATAAATAGTGCTGCAATAAACATTGAATAACATAATTTTTTTAGTAGATGGTTTCACATTCTTCGGTTAGATTGTTGCATCATACAGTATTTCCATTTTCAGTTTTGTAAGATAAATCCAGATCACTTTCCAAAATGCCTGCACCATTTACATTCCTACCAGCAATTTATTCAACTTTCTTTCTCTCTACATGCTCTCTAGCACTTATTTTTGGGGGTCTTTTAAATATGTACACTCTCTTAAGCATGAGATGACATCTTGTTATGGTTTTTTTTTCACCTATAGTTCCCCTAATTAAAAGCGATATTAAATATTTTTCCATGTATTTATTGACTTTCTAGATATCATCCTTACTGAATTGTTTTACAGACCTGGTGCACATTTTTAAATTTATTTTTTTTTTAAAATTGTTGTTACCATTATTAAGTTGGATGGGTTCTTTGTATACTTTGGATATTAAAGCATATTTAAGACTTCAGTTATATGATGTGTAAATATGTTCTCCCATTCAGTAGGATGTCTTTTTAACCTACTAATGTTTTCTTTCACTGTGTAAAAGCTTTTTTAACTTGAGGTTAATCCCAATTGTCTAGTTTTACATTTATTTCTCTCATGACAAGCATCCAAATCTCCATGACATCTTTATCAATGCTGTCACAAATGTATTGCCAATGTTTTCTTCTATGTATTTTATTGTTTGTTATAAGCCTCACGTTTAAATCTAATTTGTTTTGAAATTAGTTTTGTGTCTCAAGTTAGTGATCCAACTTCATACTTTCACATGTGACAGTCCAGTTTTCTCAGAACAAATTATTGAAAGGATGCTCCTTTCCCTGTTGTATAGTTGTGGCTCCTTAATCATAAAAATTGACATATATATGGACTTCTTGGCTTCTGATTCTGTTCCATTAATCGATGTGTCTATTTTTATAATAATACCATATTGTTTTTAAGTACTGTAGTTTTATAGTATAGTTTGAAATCAGGTAACATGATGCTTGGGTTTCTCCTCTTTTTTGTCAGGATTGTTTTAGTATTCAAAGCCTTTTAGGTTCCTTACAAGCTTTAATATTTTTACTTCTATTTATTTTAAGAATATTATTGTATTTTTATGGAGATTTTATTAATCCTATATATCACTTTTGATAAGTCATTTTGATTATATTGACTCCCCTCATCCATGAACATGGAATGTCTTTCCATCTCTTCATACCTTATTCTATATACTTTAAATTCAGTCTTATAGTTTTCACTGTGTAAGTCCTTCACCTCCTTGGTTAGATTAGTTGCTAGGCATTTGCATTGCTAAATACAATTGCAAGTGGAATTATTTGCTTAATTATTTTTTCTTCTTCTTTGTTTATATATAAAAATGTAACAGATTTTTATATGTTGATTTTGTAACCTGTCATTTTGTTGTATTATTTTGCTGTTTCTAATAAATTTTTGGTGGTGTCTTTAGTGTTACTCTATATAGTATTGTATCATCCGTGAGTACTGATACCTTCACTTCTTTTCTAATCTGGATTCCTTTTTGTTTCCCATTGTTGTCTGATTGCTCTAGCTAGTACCTATAGAACTAAATTAAATAGAAGTGGACACAGTAAGCATCCTTGTCTTGTTCCTGATCTTAAAGAAAAAGCTTTCATTTTTATATCACTATAAAGTGTAATATTGACTTAGGTGTGTGATATATAGCCTTTATTATGTTGAGGTAGACTTCTGCTATTTCTATCTTTTTTTTTTTGAGACTAGGTCTCACTATTTTTGCCTGTGAGACTGCAGGCTAACATTGCCTGGGGTACCATAGACTCAAGCAATCCCCAGCTTCAGCTTCCCAAGTACCTGGGATTATGGGCACGTGCCACCATGCCCAGCTATTTTTTTGGGACTAGGTCTCGCTATGTGCCCCCAAGCGGGACTGGAAACGGGATCCCTGGCCCTGGCCGTGGCTTCCTAGGCTGCCACCTACAGGCAGGCGCCACCATGCCCAACCTTTTCTATTTCTATCTTACTAAGAGTTTTCATCATAAATGGATGCCAAGG
The DNA here is from genome assembly GCA_004024945.1 of Uropsilus gracilis. Taxonomy (NCBI): domain Eukaryota; kingdom Metazoa; phylum Chordata; class Mammalia; order Eulipotyphla; family Talpidae; genus Uropsilus; species Uropsilus gracilis. The sequence goes on along the minus strand of PVHY01008857.1, from coordinate 1,964 downwards.
CCAGGCATGGTGGCTCATGCCTGTAAGCTTCAGCCTATGAAGCGGCTGGTCCTAGGGATCGCGGTTTAAGTCCTGCCTGGGGCCCATAGCAACACCTAGTTTCAAAAAAATAGCTGGGCATGGTGGTGCATGCTTGTAATCCCAGCTACCTGGGAAGCTGAGGCTGGGGATTGCTTGAGTCTGTGATACCCCAGGCAACGAGAGCCTGCTGTTTCACGGGCAAAAATAGCAAGACCTACTCAATAAACAAACAAACAAACAAACAAATATAAATAAATAAATAAATAAATAAATAAATAAATAAATAAATAAATAAATAAATAAATCGATGGATGGATGGATGGATGGATGGATGGATGGCAGGCAAAAATGGCAAGACCTAGTCAATAAATAAATAAATAAATATATGGATGGATGGATGGATGGATGGATGCCAAATATTATCAAATGCTTTCTCTGCAACTATATTTTATTAATGTATTGCACTGACTGATTATATATATTATACAATCTTTATAGTATTTTTTCTTGTTGTATTAGGCCCTTAATCATCTTGAAATATTCATCACTATTTCTTACTACCTTTTTAGTTTAGAAATCTATTTTATCATAAGTAAGTATAGCTACTGCTAGTATTTGTTTGTCATTTGCTTGTAGGATTATCTTCTAGCCTTTAACTCTATGTCTACGCTTATCATTGGTAGTAAAATGGGTTTCCAAAGAATATCAGAAAGTTGGTCATTGTTTTGAAATCCATTCAGTCATTCCATACCTTTATTGGTGAATTCAAGTGTTTTACCTCTAAGATGATTTTAAATGATTATTGAGATACAAGTGCTTATTTTCATTTTATTTTTTCTGTTTTGTTAGCTTGTCTTTTTATTTTTTGACATCTCCTTTCATGTTTTGTTCAGGTTTTATCTACATTATCTTATGTGTTACTTCCATTGAATTTTGTTTGAAGGTTTGTGGTTTTGTGGGTTTTTTTGTTTTTTTGTTTTTGAGACTAGGAGTCTCACTATTTTTGCACATGGAACCGCAGGCTCACGTTTCCCGGGGTACCATGGATTCAAGCAATCCCCAGCTTCAGCTCCTCAGGTAGCTGGGATTACAGGTGCACGCCACCACACCCAGCTATTTTTTGGAACTAGGTCTTGCTGTGTTGCCCCAATCGGAACTTGAACCGTGATCCCTAGCCCCAGCCGCTTCATAGACTGAAGCTTACAGGCACGAGCCACCATGCCCAGCTCTGAAGGTTTGTGTTTAATGGTCTACTTTTGTGGCCCATTGAATGACTTGATTTGTAATTCATTCTGATGGACCACACTTTTTCTCCTCCTCCTCTTCCACATTGTATTATAATGTATCTACCACCTCTAGATTTGTTTTGTTGTTGCTTCATAATAGCCCCTTTATACTTCTTTCATGTTCAGCTTTAGTTGATATATTCTTTCAATTTTTGTTTTCAGGATGCTCCATATATTTCCTTATGTCTTGAATGATACTTTGCCAAGATAAAGTACTCTAGGTTGGAATTTTTTTACTGTGAGTACTTTAAATATTTCCTGCTATTCACTTCATGTCTATAAGGTTTCCATCGGAAGTCCACAGACACTCCAAGACATGTGCCCTTATAGATTACTCTTCTTCCTTTCAATGATTTTAATATTCTTTCCTTGTTATTAGCTTTCAACAGGAATTTTAAAGTGTCTTGGAATATGTTGGTCTGCTTTTATTTTGTGTAGAACTCTTTGGGCCTCTTAGATCAGAATGTGTGATTCATTTCCTGACGAGTTGGTTCTCTGCAATTAATTCTTTAAATAAATTTTGTATAATCTCTTTCTTACCTCTTTCTAGGACCTCCATGATACAGATATTTCTCTTTAGATTTTCAAAATATGATCTTGCTCTATGTTGGATAAGTGAGTTGATTCTTGTTATTTTTCTTCCATAGCCTGTATAAC
>PVHY01008856.1:0-59403 GCA_004024945.1 Uropsilus gracilis | reverse complement strand
CTGTTTGCTTTTTAAATAAAGTTTATACAATCCTCTGAGCAGAGCAATTATACAGCTGTTTTCTGAGAAAATAGAGCACTTGGCTCCGGCCTCCCACACGACCTATTTCCTTGGCAGCTCGAGCTCCGCTCCCAGCGCCCCGTCGCTGCTCGGTGGAGGAAGCTCTTGCCTGAGTTCAGCCCTAGCGCCAAGCCGGCTCTGCCGAGGATGTCCGGGGCTCAGCTATCTAGCTGCTTCAGGGCGCATCGGCCTCCTGTGGGGAGGGGGTGCTGTCTGGAGACCTCCCTCCTTCCATGCCCTTCCTCAGCACTCTTCTCCGTGAGGCTCTTGGCTCCCAGGTGCTCTCCCAGCGCCCCCTCATCACCCTGCCGGCAGGGCACCACTGCTGTGCCCCACTGGCCCGCAGGGACCCCCACAGCTCCCACCCCACAAGCCTCGGGCCTCCGCCTGCAGGGAAGCTGGAGAAACAGGCGCCCGCAGGGCGGCCTGGCGGCCAGTCGAATGCCCTTGGGGTTTGGGGGGCCCAGGCACAGAGTCACCCCTGTGACCCCACCTGCTCGCCGGGGCCCTGCAGAAACGAGCCGCGCTGCACAGTCCGTCCGGAAAGCACTGCTGTCCCAAAGGGAGCACAGGTGCACATAGAAACGGTGCCCATGTGTCTCTCAAGGACAGTCCCCCCACCCCACCCCCGCCGCCACCGCCTCAACAGGCAAGGCTGCCACCCTTTCTGTGACCTCTGTCCCGAGCCCACTGGGCGCTCTCGGGGTTCCCCTCCTTGGCTCCGCCCCCAGAGACGTGATTCTCCAATCCCAGGGTGGTCCCTCGTTGTCCCGCCCCCAGAAGGCTGAGTCTCCAATCCCAGGGTGGCCCCTCATTGTCCCTGCCCCGAGAAGGCTGAGGCTCCAATCCCAGGGTGGTCCCTCATTGGCCTCACTGCCAGAAGGCTGAGTCTCAGTCCCCGGGTGATTCCCCCATTGGCTCCACCCCCAAAGGCTTAGTCTCCAATCCCAGGGTGTTCCCCATTGGCTCCACCCCCAAAGGCTTAGTGTCCAATCCCAGGGTGTCCCCCATTGGCTCCGCCCCCAGAAGGCTGAGTCTCCAATCCCCGGGTGGCCCCTCATTGTCCCCGCCCCCAGAGGCCTACATCTCCCACACCAAGGCCGCCCGCCTGATGCCCCCCCTGCGACCCGGCCCCTCTGCCCGGGCGACAGTAACAGCTGCTGCCTTTGCCTTTCAGATTTCAAAGCCAGCTTCAGAGCCGCTCCCATCAGATCCGTGGACGTCTACAACGTCATGTGCCACGCGGCAGGCGTGGCCCCGCTGCCCAACAACGGCTCGTGGTCGCGGGTGCAGTGCATGCTCAGGGGTCCGGCCAGCTCGGCCCTGGCCCTGGGCCCCGGCGGCGCCGTCCTGGCCTTGCTTCTCACCCTGCTGCTGGCCTAGCGCCCCGGCGGGGGCCCCCTCGGCCGTCAGGGGTTGGAGGCGCTTCCTTTGCACAGCCACGGTCACGCGGCCTGGACGTCTGTGGTTCTTCAAGTCTCTGTTCAATGCCCCTGAAAACAGCCAAACGCACCCCCCGGTCTCGTCGGGCGGTCAGGTCCGGCCTGGCGTTCCCTCTCCCCGCTCCGCGCTGGGTCCACCCCACCTTGCAGCGGCCCTCGGGCCTGTGGCCACCGCCCTGGCCTGGCCCTCCCCGCCCCGGCCACGAGGGCTCCAGGAACGCAGGCGCTGCTGTCTGCTCGGGACCGGCTTCAGCTTCCGCAAAGCCCCAGCGAGGCTGAGCCCAGATCCCCAACCTGCCCAGACCCCGGGAAGGGCCGGAGAAGGCGCAGAACCGAGGAAAGTCTGCAGCTCGTTCCCTGCCGGCCCCAAGGAACAGGAAGCCGGACAGGGCTGGAGCGGCCACAGGAGTCAGGGCGGCCCGAGGCCTCGCTCGTGGCAGCCCTGCCTGCTTTGGGCTTCATCTCCCCAGGCCACGGCAGTAGATCCCGCTGTAGAACCAGGGGGAGCTGCGTTTCCAAACTGCCGGAATCATCGACCCAGCCGCAGGGCGACGAGGGCGGCCTGTGTCGCCCTGTCCAGGCTGTGCAGCAACAGCACAATACACGTGGGCCCTGCGAGGGAGAGTCCACGTCAGGATGGAGCCGCACACCCCGCCTCCCGTCTCCTGAGGCCGACGAGGCCTGGCCCCACCACGCCATCGAAGGGTCACAGCTTCGAAGTACTGGAACGAGCCTTCACCAAGAAACTCTGAAGCTGTGCGCGGGGTGTTTTCAAAGTGCCAGCAACCGCGGAATCATCTGGAAAGGAGGCAGCCAGCAGCGCACGCGATCTGGCGGCACCAGAGCCAGCGTTCGGGTCCGCGCTCTCAGCCTCCCTTCTCCGCAAAGGACCAGAGCTGATGAGGACAGCTGGGCCCACGCACCACCCCCAAAGAGCCAAAGAGCTCAGCCCAGCGGTGTATCCACACGTCCAGCCTCATCTGTCCGTCCTGCTCTGTCCCCCTTCCTCCTTGGGCTCTGCAGGTTCCATAATAAAGTATCAGCAGCGGCCTGACACCGTGTAGTTACTCACGGAATCAGCCTAAACGGACCAACGAGCTACTTTCGGAGTCATGACAGTTGAAAAATAATAAAGCAGCCTCAGGGACCGAACGAAAACAAAGCCCTTGGCCCTAAAGTGACGCTTGCCTCTTGTGACGTAATCCCTCTGCTCATTTCCCCTGTGATTTCTGTTTAAAATCCCATGGTTTTCGGCAGGGACAGTCGTTTGTTCCACAGAAGAATCTGCTTGGACGATGTCCTGACACCTTTTCTCCCAGGTTTTGCGACGGCTTCACGCGGGAAGATCGGTGGGTCAACCCGCAAGGCCAGACGATGCATGGAAGGAATCAAATGAAAGTAGAGGTGAGCTGATGGCCACCTTCTCTGTCCACGAGCCTCATCTGCAGACCCCGGTTCTATTCGGAAGACGTCAGTCCTCCTTCGCCCGCAAGCTCCCAAATGCTCAAGTACCAACACTCTGAAGGGCCCTGGGGCCCCCAGTGCGATCTGCCCGCCCCCAGAACAGCTCCAGTTTGCAGACTTCCAGCCCCCACTGAATGCCGCCCGCTCTCTTCCCGAGATGCAGCATCTCTGGGGATGAGGTGCGGCCTCGGGGCGTATCTGGGGTCCTCCTGCTCTCCCAAAAATGGGTGTGATCGGCCCCGGGCCAGCCCAAGTCTCCTGATAGCTGCATCACAATCGGCCCGTTTTGCCAGCAGCCCCTGGCAATGCCAGTGGGTCCCCACCTGGGACAAACATCCAGCTGCCCTGAAACCAACAAGCATGTGCGAATCCCGGGGGGGGGGGCAAGGGAGGCCCCAAGAGAGGCAACCTTGGCTGCTCCATACCCCACTCCTCGTGGAGCTGAGCTGCCCGGAGGTGCCATCAGACAGGCTCATCGTCCAAGACACACACCTATCTTCTTTCTAAGACAGCGTTGCTGCATCTCGGCAACTGAGGCTTCCAGGTGTGATGGCGCGATGACTTTCTCAAGCAGTGTGTGACAGACCAAAGGCAGCTCTTGAGAACTGCTGGTTGGAAGGGGGGGCACCCTTGGCACCCCTGGCAGACTGGCAACGAGGCATGTGGAACTTAGGTCTGCGCAGCGGGAACCCAGGCCTTTGTGGGCATGAAAATCATGAACCCCGGCGCGGTGCTCCAAGGTTTCCGTGACCTTCCGTGACCCTCCCGGCCTGGGTGCTGGGTGAGAAAAGACCCTTGGGGAGGCTGGTTCCCACTTGTCCCTTTCCTTCCTGCCTCCCTCCCTCCCTGCCTCCCTTCCTTCCTCTCTCCTTGGATTAAATGAACTTTCCCCACTGCCTTTGCTCCAGTCTCTCATCATCCAACTGACAATATAGTTTCCCTTGATTTCATGAGCTAAACAGGTTCCATCCCAGGCAGACAAACTTGACAGACTTGAGTTAAGGGAGGCATGAGGGAGGGAGGGAGGGAGTAGAAGGAGGAAATGGGGGGGGAGACTAGATTTAAAATATACTAAGCAGCTTTACCTTAAACAATGATACCAACACCAGGAAGCTCTCATCCCCACACCATCCGTTTGTTTACATGCAGTGACTGTGTCGCTGCCACTGAAAGGCTGAACAGCAGCCATAGCCGATGCTTCGACCAAGTAAAATATTAAAAAAAAGCTCCAGTGCCCAGCACCCAGTGCCCAGCACCCCAGTGCCCAGCACCCCAGTGCCCAGCACCCAGCACCCCAGCGCCCAGCACCCCAGTGCCCAGCACCCAGCACCCCAGTGCCCAGCACCCAGAGCCCAGCACCCAGCACCCAGAGCCCAGCACCCAGCACACAAGCTCAGAGTCGGCGCCATTTACCCTCCCAAGACAGCGAAGAGCTGCGGCGTCCTGCTGGCCAGGCTGCGCTTTCTAGAAAAGGGTCTGTGAGCTCCGCCGCGGCAGCCCAGGCCAGAGGAGGCCCAGAGGTGCCCTGGCCGGTGAGTCACCCCCTGGGGGGGGGCTTCACTGTGCATCCCCTGTTGATAGAGAACGTCCCCCCCACCCCACGACACTGCGCCCCCGATCGGGTGGCATGAAACGTTAGTCATCGAATCTCTGGACGCTGCTGTGGGTGGTGGGTGGGGGAAGATGAACTTTTAAAGCTTCAAGGCTGTGACAGCAGCCATAAAGGGAAGCAGCGAAACCTGAGGGGGAGGAAGTGGGAGGGGGGAGGGGAGAGGGGGCAAGAGGAAGGGGGAGGGGGGTCTGGAGGGGGCGTACCCCTGAGGAGAGGTGAGCTGGCACCGCCTGGCAGACTGCGGGCGAGGTGCCACGGTACAGGCGCACACCCGTTTCTGCGGGGAAGGACTAAGCAAGGTCAAGTTCAAGGAACTCCCCAGCAGAAAGAGGCTCTGGGCTGCACGGCAGCAAATAGGATAAAGGGAGATGTCGGCGTGGACGGTTTAGAAGCCCACAGGATTCCGCCAGGAAATCACTCCGGCCCAGTCGCTGATCCGACACAGAATATTCTCTCAAAAAATATTTCAGAGACATGGATGGAGGATCTACTGTGGGAAGATGAACCTGAAATCCGAAACAGACAAAACCCCGATGTGACAGACTAGGGAACCAACCTACAGACACAAGCATGGCAGCCAGAACCTCCGAGAGCCGAAGCTAAAAACAGGGGATTTTAGGGCAAAGTCGTGGGGCTGTAGAGAAAGGTAGTGACGTCGGGTGGACGCGAGGCCGCACGCAGCCAAGGCCGCCTCACCAGCAGAGATGGCGCTCACCCTGGACGGCGCCAGCTGCTGTCGGCGTGGACGGGCTCTGGGGGCAACATCTCCAGGAGCTGGGCAGGTGAGCTGGGGCAGAGCGAGCCTCAGGCACCCACCGTGGCCAGGAAATGCCAAGCGGAGCCGGGGGTGGCCGAGAAACAGCGTCACTCAGGGTTAAGGGGGATGTGGGCTGCCGAGCTCATGGCCAGGCCGGTGCAGACAGGGCTCAAGGGTTTAAAGCCGGGGGAGAGAGCAGCAAGTGGAAGAATGTGAGCTGAACTGTTTCCAGTCATTTTTTTTTTGGAGACTAGGTCTAGCTATTTTTGCCCGTGGAACCGCAGGCTCACGTTGCCCGGGGTACCACGGACTCAAGCGACCCAGCCTCAGCCTCCCAGTAGCTGGGATGACAGGCACATGCCACCATACCCAGCTATTTTTTTGGGACTAGGTCTCTCTACGTGCCCCCAGCGGGACTCGAACCACAATCCCTGGCCCAGGCCATGGCTTCCTAGGCTGCCGCCTACAGGCATGCGCCACCGTGCCCGGCCTGTTTCCAGTCATCTTGGTGGTGGTTGGAATATCTGTGCTGTTCCTCTGAGCTGACGGTGCAAATATGTAGACTAAGGTCTCTGTGTCACTTGCGTCATATTCTGTCATCTCAAATATGCACCCCCAAGCAAAGGCGAGGAAAAAGCCTAAGGAAAATACCCCCAAATAGCAGTGGTTATTGGGCGGGGGGGGTGCTTGTGAGTGGTTTTAACTTTCTTCTTTTAACTCTGTATTTGATTCGTTTTCACCATGAGCCTATCGCTGAGAAACAAAACCACCTTCACGGCAGACAGAACCCAACTATGTTCTAATAAATAAATAGAAAATTGTGGAAAAGAGACGTTCTGAAAGTGGATACCCCAGCCTCTTACATGACATTATCAGTCAGGTTCTGCCATCACAGACCCAGCTGCCCTGAGCTGCCAACCAGAAGATAGCAATTCAAGAGCTTTCTTGAAGTCTCTCTTCCCTGAAGGAGTTACAAGCACAGCTGTTTCTTTAGACAGAAGACCCCTCCAGTCTTGAGCTAGCAGTGGCCCTGGGCTGTGCTGAGGGAAGCCAGTGAGGTCATAGGGTCTGACGCTCCCCCCCTCCAACCCTGGCCCTGAAGCAACTATTGGGGAGCACAGGAAACTCAAAGGGACAGGATATCGTGTTCATGACAAACGCTTATCACCTGAGTCCAGGGAATTGGGATCCTCGACCCTTTTCTTTCCAGAAGTCAAAGCATTCCAGAGGAAGAAGAAACAGGAAAGTGCAAAGTCCATCCTACCCCCCCACCCACCACCCCCTCAGGCACAAAGCACCCCATCTCCTCAGTGGAGGCAGGCAGCTGGACCTGTACCATCAGCAGTAGCGTTTCCATCAGGCCCATGTCCCATGTCCCGGCTGATGGCGTCAACCACAGCGGATTTCAGTGGGCAGAGACGTGGGCTCTGGTGGCCGCCAAGCAGAGGAGCAACTGCCCCTATTTCCTTCAGATGCAAGTTTCCTTCCCCAGCAACTACCCAAACGCCTTGACCGCCCGCCGGACAAAGGAAGGCCATCTCACATGTTCCGTCTTCCAGGGGCCCAGGGAGGGTGGCTGAGAAGATGGTTATAAATACCCCCAGAGGCCCTGGGAGGAAAGTGGTTGCATAAGCAAAAGGTGTCGCACATGCAGAGCCATCTCGAGAGACATAAAAATAGAGGGAAGAAGTTCAAAAGGAAAGTTAGTCTTAAAAATACACCCCAGAGCGGGTTCTCAGCTGTTGTGGGTGTTATATAGGTCTCGGAACACGGCCAGCTGAGAGTGAGGTGATTATGAAATGTAGGGCAGAGATTGATGGGCTTCTCAGAGAAGGTTCAGGAAGCCTAACCATGTGAGCCTGGACCAAGGACTGCATGAGTCCAGGTCGCAGGTCCCTGGAGAAATCGTCCTACATTGGCGGAGGGTCGGTAATCACCACCTCCCATGTGGGGAGTAATGGGGTCACCTGATGATTTCCAGACTTGACCTGTGGAAATTCCCCCTGGCTCGTGTCCAGAGGCTGGATGTCTAGGAATGTGCATTAAATCAGCCGATTTCCATCTGCCCCCAAACATTGAGAACCCGTCCTCGAAATCTGACACCTAAAGGTCGGTCCCGAATTGACGGGCACTTCAAGGGTGTTGATTCTGTCACTGGTTCTAGATTTGATTCCAGAGTGACAGGGAGAAGACAGAGAAAGCAACCGGTTCTGTGCAGATGCCACCCTTGTCCTAAATACAGACATTCACATTCCCAAAGGAGCAGGTGGAAACTGACTGATGGTGCGGAGTTCTTGTAGTCACTGTGACGGCCACTGGGTCCTTACAATGTGACTCATGGAATTCACGCTTCACGCAGGAGTGGACCACACAGCAGATCAGAGATGCGGTGCCAAAAATGCCAGCCATTTTGCTAATCTTTTATTCCTTATATACATCATGTTGACATGATCCTGTTTTGGCGATACTCCGCTAAATGGAATGCATTACTAAAATGAATTTCACGTCTTCTTCCTTTGGTGAACGAGGTTACTAGAACAATTCTAATTTCTTCTAGGCGGTTACTTGAATTACTTATATTGTAATTTCTCACACTGTGTTTCTACTGGTTCATCTTGTCCTAGATCAATAGACTGCATGGATCTCAATGTACAGGACTCTGTGGTCTGGGAGGGGCTCCTTTAACACTGACACCAGGAGGCCCTTCTTTACTGCTGTCTTAGTAAAGTGACTAAAGTAGGCTGGACCCTCAAGAGAGAGGAAACAGAAGACAGGTCTGACTCCATCATTTCAGAAGGCCTGCCAGACACAGATGCCCCTATAGAAGCGTCAAAGGGTATAATTTGATTCATAACTGGAAAGATAATAAAATCCCAAGCCCCACAGCTTGGTGTACTGCGGGTAGCTCTTATTTCCTGGTGTACCTTCCCACCTATTTCCCATGGGGAAGGATGCAGAGATTGAGGGGTAAGGGGGCGGGGACCCCAGCTCTGGAGATAGCAAGGGGAAATTAGGGTCAGCTCACTTCCTCCTTGTCCTTATTCTAAGCCTACTGAGTCCTATCGGCAGTGACCTGAAGAGACACGGATGAAGACTATTTCTTTAATTTAAAGGAAGACATTGCATTATTAGTCAGGCTCTATTATCACAGGCCTAGATGCCCCGAAAGTTACAATTAAAGCATTAGCAGAATTCTTTTCAAATGACAAGAAGCAGAGATAAATTTGTAGGTTATTTGGGAACATGACAAATTTGACACCTAGAAAAACGTGTAAGAAGAAGAGATTCTCACCTTGTTAACTAAACCAGAACTGAAAATAAAGAAGGTGTGTGTTCTGACTGTCTGGTGCCTTGTGTGCTATGCTGCACCCTGAATTCTGAAACTCTCACCAACCTCCACCTTCTGCTTTGACTTCCTCTGACTTGAGCCTTGCAGCCTGGAGTCTGGAGACACCCACCATGACACTGCCAAGTCCTCTGTCCAGACCCGAAAAGGCTAAGAGGGTCAGTGACCATCCACCCTTCTGTCTGGAGCTAGGCACCCAAACTAGAGTCTCCTTATTGGAAGCCAGGAGTTGTACGGCACGGCAAAAACAGATCAAGCTTTATTCTCTAAATGCAAAGTTCAAGTTTCATGGCATCTGGTCAGTCTTTGTTTCAGGTGCATCCTCATTCACCCACAAGCGGAACTGGGACAGACCAGGAGTGTCAACCCCAGAGCAGACAATCGTACTCTCTCCTCCCCTTCCTCCAAGCAGCTGACTCTTGGGGGGAGGGGAGGGGGCTCCTCTGTCGCCTCTGCTACACAGCTTCATGGAGGATGAAGTCTCATTCTCATCTTTTAGGAGATGAGAACGTCACAGCGCTTCCTCGTCACACACCCACATGACAACGAACAATCCCTGAGCCAGGAGGGTCTGGACTCCCAAGTCCACCATTTTTGTTGCTCTTCTTGTGGAGTTTCTGTCAGGAAATGGGAACTTGGCGAATAATTACCAGGCAGACAGATAAAGTTTCCTCATTAAAGTCTCATAAAACCATGAAAATAAATCATTGGCGAGTGGAGAGAGAATGAAAATCTTCTGTTTAGGCTTCCCATGGCCAGCTAGGCCCATTAGTTTCCGTCTTCCAGGCCCATTAGTTTCCGTCTTCCAGCCCTGTCACTTCATCTCCAGTGAGCAGGGCCCGATAATCAGGGGAAAGAATTTAGAGACCTCACAGAACTTTCCCAATTTCAAGTTAATGGCTTGGTGTGTCAAGGACAGGCCTTGCCTGGCAGAATTAATTATGAGAGTGCAGCTGAAGAAACACAGCAGAGGAAACCCATATAATATATGTCTGCGGAGATGATATAAACATAAATAAATACCAGAGTCTTGAGAAAATTGAAGGGCTCCATGTGGCCTGTCCTGGAGACCAGAGTTTTCAGGGACTCCCTGGAGCCATCAAGGTCCTGGAGGAGGCCAGAAAGGGGAGCAGAGGGGTGTTCCTTCCTTTCCTGGGCATGACCTGCAGGCGTGAGGACGTCCAGGTGGGCATTCCTCCCTGACTCCAGCTCCACCTCAGGCCCAGGGGCTCTCATTTTTCAACTAAAGTTCCCCTGACCTCTAGGCCTGACTTCTCCAGCATTTTCTTTTCCTTGAGCCCACTGGGACAAAGGTGTGACTGGGTCATTATTGTTAGCGATGGACTCTAAGGGCCACCTGGGTTTCCTGACAAACCTCTGGCCCTTGAGGCGGGAAGATCTTTGCCGTTGGGACTAGTGCCCATCAACCCCTCTCAGGTAAATGCTAAGACTCTTGGTGCAGAGCTGGGTGATACTTCACATCCTGAGAGAGGCACGCACAGGCAATCCCGGGGACCGTGTGAATGTCACAGAGCGTAATTACTCAGACCTGGAGGGTGCAGCCTGTTCCCCACTTAGGCTAGGGGGCCACTGTGGAGGTTGGAATATCCTTATGATGGTTATTTCAGACCAAAATGAACCCAGATAATAAGCCAAGTAATTAAAATTAAGATGTCCCAGGAAGATCATTGGGTGACAGGGTGACAATCATCAGGGCTTCCCTGGGCTGGAGGTAGGGTCTTTGATGATAAGACCAGACAAATCTGGAGATGTTCACCACCCTGCTAGGTGGCCCAGAGATGTTAACTGAAACCCCAAACAGAGCTCAAGTCACTGCTTCCAAAAAGACTGAAACATCTTAGCAGTGAGCACCAGGTGCAAGGTGCTGACTCAAGTCTGTGGGCCTAGTGGCCCACCTCTGATGGCCAGCAGGATGACATCATGGAGTGCCAGCTCAAAAACCGCCTCTGTCTCCTGAGGTCTCTGTGACTGGAGATCATTATCTCAGTGTGCACAGTCTGTCTTCACCAACTACCAGGCTGAGTGGCTTCAGCATTTATTTTCCTCAGAGCTGTGAAGGTGAAGAGTCATAGACTAAAAGTTCCATCCAATTTGCTCTCCAGCCAGGTTTCTCTTCCTGGCTTGCAGACTACAACCTTCTTGCTGCATCTGCAAAAGCTCTGCCGTGGGGTATGAGCCTGGAGAGAAAACAAAGTCTCTGTGGTCTCTCTTTATAAGGACACAAATCCTATTGGATTGAGGCCCCATGCTTATGGTCTCAACCTATGAATCTGGGGGAGACATATTCATTCTGGTCCTAACAGTGATGTCACTCAATCAAAAGGAATGAGCAGTTTAAAATCCAGATCCTGAAAGATAGGGGGAACAAATGACTGTGAGGTAGACCAGAAGGCCCTGTGCAGGTTGCTCCTACTATGAAGACTAGTGTAAAGGTGACCACCAGGATAGAGCTCTCTGTCTGCTGCTAAAAATAGCCATTTGCTCTTTTCTACATTTATAGTTTTGTTGACTGGATGGCTTCTGTCAGTTCCTTGTCAAAGGTGCCTAGAACAGCCTGCCCCAGACCTGAATTACCAGTCCCCACTTCCGGACACACTTTCTCCCTCTACCTGCTCTGTTCCACCCCTACCCTCTCCAACTTCCCTCCCCTTCCTCTCTGTTCTCACACTCTGGCTACAGCCAAAAGGATGGTAGATGGAGGGAGAAAAGACAACACTCCAGATTCCAAAGTCAAGACCATGCTTCCCTTTCTCTAGCTGACAATGCTCCCAGATGCCATGTCAGAGAGAGTGAAGATCCCGGCCTGGAGAGTTATTTTCCATATAATTGTGCAAAGTCTCCTACTGCCCAACTATCTTTATTCATTCCTTCTCCATCTGATTTGATGAGGGACTGTGTCTATTTTCTTCTTTTCAGAGGATTTATAATGATATACTACCTTCAGAGGTTTCTCACTGAAGAACTCTGAAAGTATACATATGAAGGATAGTGAAGAGGTGCCTAGGGCATCATCTTTCCATCATCCAAATCCACTTGCTACCATTTCTCTCTAGTTGAGAACGTCTAGGAAAACTGTATTCCTAGATCTAAGTGTCAAGACCCATTGCTACATTCTCCTGAATTTTCATGGACCCAAATAGCAAGGCTATTTTCCTAGGCTTTTTGCAGCTAGACCTCCAGGGCTTGCAATGCCTGCTCTGTGTTAAACAGATCCCCTCCATCTGTGAAGGGTTGGATGCAACCTTGCAGAAGAATGAGCTCTGTCCATCACAGGGAGATTAATAATCTAGATGAAGTGACTTTCGCAGAAGGTCAGGCCCACTGTTGGGGATGTTTGTTGAATGACTACTTGAAGCTTTGACTTTGCCATCTGCATGCATGCTGTTCTTAGTGGCTGTGACTTCATGACGGATACAAATGGGATGAGTCTGAAGGAAGAATTCAAGTAGAGCAGAATGACTGACTGCTGATGAGAGAGGAGTTGGCATCTCAGGAGAAATGGGTTCTCCTGTCAATTTCAGGTCCCCGGCACCTCCTGGCACCAGCATGCCTGCAGCGTCACAGTTTGGGGAATACACTGTCCCTGAAAGCGATTGTGGGCTTGAATGGCTGCACTGCTGAATGAACAGGGAGGCCCAGCCCTGTATCATGGTAGTTTCCTGGGAACAAGCGTTCTGGCCATTTAAAAAAGTCCAAAGGGGTACAAACAAGTAGCTTCATACCTGAGAAGCTGACAGACAACGCTTCGGGCAGGAGGGCAAGGTCAGGATCGCCCATCATAAATTACGTTGATTTGTAACCTAAACATGATTTGATGAAAATGGACTTTACAGAGACAACCTTTCTTTCAGAAGCCCAGGACCACCCCCATCAGAGCATGAGGGAAAACATCAGACAAACTCCAATCTTGGGCCCCGACCAAGGGTCTCACCAACAGGCCTCAGAATGGCCAAGGCCATTTGAAACAAGCACGGCCTGAGAAACTGCCATGGCTAAGAGGAAGCTGAGGAGACGACAGGCGCTAAGTGCATTTCGGCATCCTGGGCGGGGCCCTGGGACAGAATGAGAACATTTGGCTCTAACTGAGGAGATCTGAATAAATGGTGCACTTGACTCAATTGCACCACAGGGGTCGTTGTATTTGCGATAAAGACACCACATGACAGAAGATATCAAGAAGGGAGACGGAGGGTAGGTCAAGGGGGCTGGATGTGAGGACACTCTGCGTTACCTGCTTAGTTTCCCTGCAAGTCTGAAACTGTTCTGAAAGTAGCGGTAAAATCCACTGACAGAAATAAAGGGCCCAGAAGGCGATGGCGCTCATGTGCCAATAAATCAGGAGCAAATAAAGACCACCGCATCCTTGAACAAGGAAGTTGGCTAATAACCCTCTGGATTATTGTGGGAAGTTTCGTGCTTTTCACGTTGTCTGCTTCTTCACGTGGGGAGCAGCGTCTTAAGAGAATCAACCACGATGTCACATGCAAGGGCACCAGCTGGATGATGCCGCTCACACGCCACACCCACAATGCCGGTGGCCATCAGGGCCAGGGAGGGGGGAGGTGAGTGACTGCCGGTGGGGTTTCCTCTTGGGGTGATGGAGCATTGTGGAACTAGCTAGTGGTGATGACTGCACTCAGAAGACACCAAGGTCCCCGCACGTTGTTCGCTTCCAAATGGTGACGTTTACGTGAACGTTATCCCCACCGAGACCATTGCTGATAATATGGTTTCCAAAGACATTTTAAGAGCAGCCACAGCTACAGCACGAACACTAGTAACAACTCATCAGGTAAAGGTGACGCTTTCTGTTTACATGCTGTAGCCGCTTCTCCAGAGGCCGGACGCAGGCTGAGCATCATGGCAAAAGTCCAGACGACCCCATAAGTCATTTTCATTTTGCCGAACAAGAAGTCAGGGTGCAGCTATCCATCAGAAAGGGGGTGTGGCCGTGGGCAGCCACGAGCACAGACAGGTCCCCCTAGCGGCAGGAAGTTGGGTGGTGCAGGCCTCCCACCACCGCTGGGCTGACAGGGGTCCCAGGTCTTAGTTTGGGAAGCAGGAGGCCAGGGCAAGGGCAGATGTGACACACCTACCGGACAGTCCCCGGGGTCCTCAGGCATGATCTCAGCCCCCTGCCTGTGGGGCGGGGCTGGCAGAGGCGCAGGCCAGGAGAGGCAGGTCAGGCCAGCAGCGCCCCTCCTGGCAGGGCTGAGTCCCCGGCTGCCCCCAACAGTTGCTTCAGCCTCTGGAAACCCAGTGGGGGCCATGGCGGGTAGCGTGGGGGATGCTCACTGACCAGCTCCGCTTCATGGGCCCCTGGAGACCAGGCCAGGGCGGCCAGTGTGGAAGTGGCAGTTTCCAAAAGGGCAACCATGTTCCTGGACTCACTGCCCGGCTGCCCTCCCCTTCCCAGCAGCCTTTGCGGAGGCTTTGCAGAGGGAGGGGAGCCACGTGGGGCCTGGCAGCTCGGCCCCCTCTCCCCTGCCCGCTGCACAGCTGGAGAAGACCTACTGCGTGAAGGTCCAGCGTGTGGATGGTGGCCCTTCAAGGACGGCTGCAGGCTTCTTGCTGCTCAGGTCTCTCTGGGGACCCCTTACTGGGGTGGGGGGGGGCGAGGCTGCAGGCTGCCACTGTCCGGGAGGGAGCTGGAGGTCTGAGGTGTGTCCTCCGACAGGGGGCGCTGAAGCGGAATGGGGGGTGTCTTACTCCTGACCTCCCCATGGGGCATCACCACCTCCAGCAAAGGTGCTGCCAGGACAGAGGCTGTGTCCCCTGCTCCCTCCCAGGTGCTTTTCCAGCTGAAGGTGGCTAAGGTCTCTGTGCTAGAGGGTCAAAGCCAGGCCAGCCCCAGCTCTCTCCTGCGTCTCCCACCTACATGCTGGAGCTGGGTAGGAAGAGAGAGCCAGCATGTTCAGAGGCTGGCTAAGAAGTTGAAATGGAACATCTCCGGGGTCACCAACAGCACTGAAAGTAATAAGCGTGGCAGAGACCGCCCTGGCGCCAGGGCCCACTGCTCGCTGCCCTGCAAAAACCATTCACAGTTCACCTCCGCCGTGCACCACCAGGACACTGGACACACACACAGAGCTGCCTGGTTCCGGTTCAGACCGGACATGATAGCTCGACTGGGAACAAGGCACCGGAAGGAACCCAGGACACTCGAACCTCCAACACCAAGCAAACCTTTCTTCCCCGGCCTGATGACACGATAAGAGAGCAGCGGCCTTAGGTATGGCTGGAATTACTCCTTCACTGACCCAACACGCAGAGACCCGGGGTCTGGGATGTGCAGTTGATCGGGAAGTGGGAACACGGAAATGAGGGTCTCCGAGCCCCAGCCAGAAGGAGGGTTGGATGGAGGGGCAGCATCGGGGACACAAAAACTTCCAGCAGGCTGGCAAGCCTAAGGTGACAGGGGGAGGCAGGCCGCAGTGAGAGCGTGGGGAGAAGGACCAAGTCCTCCCAGAGGGGATTCCCGTTCCTGGGAAAAGTGACCTCACTGCTGAGCCTAGATGGCCCTCACCGGGCACACGTGGGGACATCAAGGCAGAACCCGAGCCCTGGGGATCAACAACAATGGCTCCAAACAGGGACCCAGAAATGCGGTTCCAGGCTGCGCAGGGAGATCTGACTCATCATCCTGGAGATGTGGTTCCTGATCTTTCCAGGGTGGCTGGCACACAGGTAGTGAGGCTAAGCCCAAGGTCAAATCCCACCATGGCTACTTCTCAGCTATGTTAGAGACCTTCCCACACCCCCTTTCACCCACATGCCGATGCATGTTGGGCAATAGTCAAGAATTTTCCTTCCGCTTCACTTAGAATCAGAAGGTCTTGGCAGCACCCAAAGGCCCCAGCAGCTTCCTGAGAGCCAGTTACCATCACAGAGGAAACTCTGACCCACCTCCTTCCAGGTTTTCAGGTTTCACCAAGGGAACTGAGTGCACTTTTCAGATGCTGCTCTTCAGGTCAGTTCTCTTCCACGACACGGTACTTATTAGAGAATACTGGGGGAGGGTGGGGGGTTGAACCCCGGAGTTGTATTTTCCATGAAGCTAAGTACATTTCATTGACAAAGCTGCCCTCAATTCTGACGGTATGCATTCACCCCTAGCAGAGGAGGTCTACAGTGCTGCATGCTCCTTTCTTCATGAAATGACTGTAATCACAGAAGACAGGAATTTCTCAAATGCCTTTTCTTGAGAAAATTATAATTTGGTCACTTCTGTCAAGCTTTCATTTTTTATTTTGAAATGCAATTAGTTGGTGAAATTTCAGAGTCTGGGGGCTCTTGCATCATCTGGAACAAAGGTGTGGGCTGTTTTTCAACTTTCTCTTCTTGATCAGAAGTAGATGAGCTGTCTGGTTAAATCCCGAGGAACCTGAGAGGCATTCACAAGGGTGTTCACCAGAGTGTCACAGGCTGTCCTATAGTAACAAGTTAGTTCAAAATCTCAAAGCCTAAACACTATGACTTATTTCTTACCCATCTTGTATGTCCAACATTGTAGGGCCAACACAGGGCTTGACTCCACACAGTCACTCAGGGACCCAGGCTGATGAGGTTTATCACTTTGTGGATATACATTCTGAAACATGTGGAGGAGACACTATGAAACATAATGAGAACACCATTAGTCACAGGCCTAGAAGCAACAAACCTTATCTCTCTCTGTATTGCTTTAGTCAGAGCTCAGCCACATAAGCCCAGTCCACTTGACACCAAAAACAAAGACAATAAAAGCAAAATAAATAAATAAAACCAAGTATCACTAAATCAACTAAAAAGCTTTTACACAGCAAAGGAAGACATCAGCAAAATAAAAAGGCAAGCTACTGTTGGGAGAAAATATTTGCAAGTCATACACTAGTAAAGTGTTAACATTCAAAATATACAAAGAGCACATATAGGTCAATTTAAAAAAATAAAAAATGATCAAAGGACCTAAATAGACATTTTCCTAAAGGCCACCAAATTAAAGACACTCAATACCACTAATCATCGGGGGAATGTTAAACAAAACCACAGTGTGAGATTGTCACATGCCTGTTAGGATATCAACAATTAGAAAAAAAGATGAGATAACAAATTTGAGAGATAGGGAGAAAAGGGAACCCTTGTTCCCTGTTGGTGAGAATGTAAACTGGAGCAGCCATTTTGGGAAAATTGTATGGAGGTCTTTCAAGATATTTAAAATATAAATATATTGAATATGTATATATATATATGCACAGAGACAAAAGAAATTAGTGTCTCAAAAGATGTCTGCATTCATATACATAGCAGCATTGGTCACAATAAGATGACAGAAACCTACCCATTGAAAACTGAAGAAAGGAACACTTTTACACTGCTAGTGGGAATGTAAACTGGTCCAGCCACTATGGAAAGCTGTGTGGAGGACCCTCAAACTAATGAAAATGGAACTACTATTTGACCCAGCAATTGCTCTTCTGGGAATCTACCCAAAGGAAACCTCAATGTGGGTATAAAGGAACACCTGTGCTCAGATGTTTCCTGCAGCACTATTTATCGCAAGGACTTGGAAACAACCCAAATGCCCCAAGACAGATGACTGGATAAAAAAGATGTGGTAGATATACACAGTGGAATATTACACATCGATTAAAAATATCAAATTTGATGATTTTTTTTTTGGTAACACGGATGTACCTAGAAGAAATCATATTGTCAGAAACAAGTCAGAAGAAAAAAGACAGAAACCAAATGGTTTCACTAATATATGGACAACCAAATGAAAGTACACAACTGGGGAAGGAGACCAGCTGGAACGGCCAGGGAGGGGAGATGGTGGGTGACCCCCAGGGATCACAATGATGTGAAATATATATACAGACAAAAATTATTTAAAAAAAAAAGAAAACTAAAGAAATGTGTTATATGTATACATGTGTATACATATTCCATTTTGTGTGCATATCAACATACATACATACACAGTGGAATATTATTCAGCCTTGAAAAAGAAACATGGATGAGCCTGGAGGCTATTATTCTAAGTGAAATAAGATGGACAGAAAGATAAATACTGTGTGATACCATTTAACAGTGGAATTTTTTTAAATGCTGAACTCATAGAAACAGACTAGGGATGTGGTTGCCAGGGGTTGACTACAGGGAAATAGGAAGAGATGGATAAAAGGCTACACAATTTCAAATGTGAAATGGACAAGGTCTTGAGGGCCTAATATCTAACACAATGACTATAGCTGACAAGAGAACACGTTGACTTGAAACTTGCTATAAGAGTAGAACTTAAATGTTCTCAAGAACAACAAAAAAGAGACGAATGTCTCCTAATAATTAAATTAATTAGCTCAAGAGAGGGAATCCTTTCAGAGCGCAGATTTAACAACAAATCACCCAACTGTGCACTTTGTCCTACAATTTTACTGTAAATTATTCTCAGTAAATCTGAAAAAAATTCAGATCCTATGTATTCCTCTATTTCAGAACATTGGTTTGGGATATTCTGAAGTTGGCCAGTGATTTCTCTTAGCTCATAGTAAACAAGTCTAAATGACCAAAAAGGGAAAAATTAATCAAGAGCCTCTGATTCTTTTTCCAGTAGAAAATGTGATGGACTGCTAATTTTTTCCATAATATAGTATTAATTATATGATCCTAGGAAATGAGACTCTGAAGTGCCACTTAGTGTCACTTAGAGACTGTTAAGCAGTTTTCCGTCCTACCAGTCTTCACTGAGCTCTGTTTCTTTTTGGCTACCTCCAAAGGAAACATTTGACTGCTTCCTTCGTCAGGGTATATAGATGCCAAGAGAACTTTTATTGAATAAGCTAAAATGAGTTTAGAAATATCTCTAATCCAATTAAAATCAATATGGCCCATCTCAGAAGGCAGAGTCAAGGATGTGATTTAATAAGGGAACATGTAATCAACTGGAAGGTGCCTGGATTAGAAAAAGCCCTGAACCAAAGTTTGACAGGCGGGTGCTGAAGAAATACTTTCATGTGTGTGGCTTGGCCACTGGGTGAAGAAGAAGAGGAAAGGCCAAGTTACCAGGGGTTGACAGGCCGGGGTGGCATAAACCAGGCAGAGAAACGGGGTCTCGACAGACTCAGATATCAGCAGGAGAGCTGCGAGTAACAGAACCCCTGGCTACGGTGCAGCATCTTCCCCAAACAACTCGATTCCCTTGACTCTGAATTCTTGTTCTTCATCCTGCAGATCCCCGATTTCAATTCTCAGTCGAGATTCCACCTGGCAAGAGCTGCTCCCTGGAAAATGGCAAAAACTGGGGCCCTGCTGAAACATTTAGCTGTGAAGCAACTTCAGAATCTTGACCCGGAACTCCCTGTCTTCCCATTATCATTCTCTGCAACTTTAGGGGCGTGTTGGTGCCACGTTTGTGCTCATGCTCCCTGCAGACAACTGCTGACTTCAAAACCAGCCATGAACTTCGGAGGCCATTTGCAGGAAGATCAACAACAACAGCAAAATCGGATTCACCCTTTTAACCATTTCTGCACCCAGAAGGTCATCGCTCTTCATCCAGCTGAGGATCGAGGTGTCTGCCCCCTTTCCCAGAGAGGCAGGCAACACATCCTTCAGCAGGTGCTACCCGCAGCAGCTCTGGATGCCCTGTTCAGCTGGTCTCACTTGCTGCCTTCTGGGCAGAGCCCTGTGACCACAGCCCCTCGGCGCCACCACATCAGACAAATAGCCAGTCTGTCCACGCAGACGCAGCCCAGCACCTAGAACATCGCTGCTCTGGCCCCGCAGTGAGGGAGGAACATTAATTACCTTGCTCATGGCCTGGAAAATGACTAAAATGACCCGCACAATGAGGATGTCAAACTGTCTTTTTTAATCTGACACTAGCCCTGGAGATGCTGGGAATCCGTGACACCTGCAATTAAATACCTAAGATCCAAAGGCGAGTCCAGACAGGGCTGATTCAGAAATGACCATCAAGTTCCCTGAGGAACCATCATCATTTGGGAGAAACGTTTAAAATAGCAAAACGCGCCACCGAGGGAGCCAAGACATGAATGCCCACTTAGAAGCTGAGTCGAAAGTCAGTCACTTTACAGAGACCTCTAAGTCACAAAGCCAAAGATGTGTGCGACGAAGAACGAACAAAGGTACCAGGATGTGCCAGGGAATGACTCTGTCTCTGAAGGAAAAGGAGGAAAACTCGACTAAATAGTCTGTTCTGATAGAGGACAAAGACTTCACCTCTGACTCATGTTTGGTGCGAATGTCGACTTTTTGCTGAGCACCCAGGTTGACAGTTTCCTTTCTCCCCGCAGAATAAGATTGGAGACAGGAAGTAGTAAAAGAAAAACGTGCCAGACACCAAGGAAACGGGGACGTGTGCTAAAATATACGCGAGGTTGCCAGGAGCCCCCAGAACATTCCAGGCCGCTCTGCAGAAAGCCAAGAAGGGAAGCTCCGAGCAGCCCAGGGCTTCCAGATTGTGGACCCGTATCTGCTCTGCCATCTCTGGCTCGACAGGATCCTGAGACTCCCTTCTAGGCAGTGTCTGTGTCTGCCCGTACTGCTGGCTTTCAGAATCTGAACATGGTATTTCTGAACAAGCCATCACTGATAGGCCCACAAGATCTAATCAAGGAGACGGCGAAGGAAGATTAATGGCAGAACGTGACAAGCCATGCAACAGCAGAGTGAAACCTGGCCAGGATGAGATAAACGCTGTGGGGTGCGGGGGCAGAGCCAGGGCACCCGGCTGCGTTGTCAGCTCTGTAGCTCCTGTACGGCCAGTGGCAAGTCCAGGCCCATGAGGGAGGTGGGTGTGGCGCTGACAGAGAAGCTGGTGGAGGGGAATCAGAACATGGAAGCTCTTGGCATCTGTGCAGCCATGACAGCTCCAAGGGGAAGGAAGGAACATGAGCTGAGGGAGAGGGAGGCGGGTGGGTGTGAGAACCTGGCTCTTCCCCCCAGATACTTCACAGGATGTCCCAGCCAGGAGAAAAAGATCCAGAGGCGCTGGCTCTGCAGAGAGGGCTTTCCCTGGCCCTCAGGAGGGAAGTCCTGACCTAGGACACAGGGGCATGTGGAGGTTGGGGTGCCCACAGCTAGGCTGCTGGTTTCCCCAGGGAAAACCATTAACATTTGCTACTTGTTTTTAACATTCCTGGGACCACTTTAAAGCTTTGACTTCTCAGTTTCAATCCTCAGGTTACCAGCTCAAATATCAAAATGCAGAGCACTCCAGGGCAGAATCACAATAGGCCCAGTGAGTTTCTGGGGTGGCCCAGCTGTCTCCCCCTGAGCTGTTTCCACCAGGCCTCTCTGCCCTTGAACCTCAAGATTGTTGGGGTTGGCCAGCAGCCCCCCTGGAGTGACGCCAAGGCTGAGTGGGGTTCACGCATCCTTGGAGCTTCTCTGCTCCTGTATGGGGTGGCATCTTACATCCACTTTTGCGGTATACAGCTCCTCTCTGCAGGAAATCCTCCATTGGGGGAGGGTTTCAGTTATGAGGGGAGGGAGCCTATCTCTCAAGTTTCAATGTGAAGTTGGGAGGGAGCACTTCACAGAGCTCAGGGAAAGGGACTTGGTTTTCTGGGCCACACCCGCAATGGGTGAGCATGCTCTGGACAGGTGACTCTACCCTCTGCAGACAAGTCAAGAGCTGGGTCGCCAGATAGGTGATCTTATTTGTGCCAGGGCTTTTGAACTGGAGAGTGATCAGCTGAGACTTTGAGAGAAAGGCTGTGTTAGGCTGAGATGTGCTGTGTCTTCCTCGCCATCAGCTTCACCTTTTGGAGCAGCGTGTGAAGGGCCCAGCTACTGTGTCTGCTTTGAGGGAACACAGAGAAGATCAAGGGGTCCAGGTTTGGGTAAGAGCCTTCCAGCAACTGCCCCATGCTTGCAGGCCCCACACCCGTGTGCCCCAGAGACAGCAGTGAATTGAGGGAAACCAGAGATCCCCACAGAAGTCACAACTGAACAGATTCTCCTCTGGGTCAAAACCTGGATGCTGAGCTGCAGATTCAGACTCTTAGTTCTGACTTTTGTTTTATCCCCCCCCCCCCGATTTTTCAGGAGCTTTCCCTCAATTTCCTCACAAAACTCATTCCAAAGGGAAAGCATGCAGACCTATTTAGTCAACAAACAAGTGGTAGTGAAGGCTGGAAAGCTGACAGGGTACCAGGCTCAGAGAAGGTTCTGGAAGCTATAATAGTTTCCACTCCTGCTGAGAGGCAGGCAGCAGAGGCTCCCAAGAGGCTCTCCTCCCCCCATTACCCCCCATTTAGTTCCTGTCTAAGCCTTTTCTCAGTTGAGAATGAAATCACTCCGTCCTTCTTTAAAGGAATATCCAATGTCACCAGCAGTTAGAGGCCAATTTTCCGGACTCTCAGATCTTGGCCAGGCCAGTTTCGACCCGCAGCCCAGCTAACCAGATTCCCTTTCACTGCTCCTCGACACTAATCAAACGCTGGGATTGAGCATGTTATCCAGTGACTTGATCTGTTTACCTGTGAGTAATCAACAGGCAGAAACTTGCCACACCCCAACCGCCAGGCCCTTCCAGGCAGGAAGCTAAATCCAACAACTGTTAACAATCTGTGGCCATTAACACGCTGGAAAGGGCACAGGGCACGCCACGGACCTGGGATAGCAAACCGGATTAAGTTGCAATGACTTCCCCGGCCGTTTGTGAGGTAAATTGCACTAGCAAGACTTCATCCTGACAGGAGTTGGAAAGTCATGGCTTCCCAGTGCCCTCTCTCTGAAAGACAACACCCAGGGCTGAAGAGAGGGAAACAGCAGAGCTTGAAAGAAGACACCAAGGATTGTAGAAACACGGGAAAGCAGGAGCCCTCACCTCACAGGCGGAAAGTCCCCACTTCCCCTGGTCCCGAAGGCCCCCTGCATGTCAGCGCTATGTAACCTCAGGCTCGACACAGGCGAGGCCGCTACTTCCTCTCACTGAGGACTGAGGAAGTCAGTGGACATCAGTGGCCTGAACACACAGGAGTAGGACGGCATCGCTGAAATGGACGCAGGTCCATTCTATTCCTGTTGCGTCCGTTTGCTAATACCCACGAAGCACCACAGGTGAGGAAGTAGCAACACAGAAGGTCTTTCTCACAGTTTTGGCGGCCGGAAGTCCGAGGTCAGGGGTCAGGAGGCGGGAGTCTCTCCTTAGCCTAGTTAGGATGGCATCACCCCTGCCCCAGGCCTACCCTGCAGGTGTGTGTCTTGGGAATCAAGGCCCAAATGGCTGGTCACGTGGCCGAATGCGGAAGTGTGGACCGAGCTGCTTCCGGCCGTTTCCCTGGCGTCGGCTGCCCCAGTGGGCCGTCCCGTGTAAGGGGAGGTGTTCAGAGAGGCTCCTTGAGCCGCACAGCCAGCGACGGAAATCAGCCCCTCAGAAACAAAGTTCAGTGATTCACTCCACATAAAGGCTGAGGAGACATGCTGGAAACTGGTTAAAAAAAAGAAAAACCAGGCCTTTGGGGTAAGAGGTCACTCACAAGTCAAGGGGTGATTTATAATAGAATTTTAAAAGACCTGACTTTAGAAATTATCATTTTGCAGCTGAGAAAAGTGGAGCGTTAAGTCTAAAGTCAAAAAAAGAAAAACCTCCCTCTTGAGACACCACTGTAAATTTAAAAATATTTTTGTTTTTTAACTTTTTATCAATTACGTATCAATTACATATATATTTTATATATATTTAAACTTTTATATATATTAACTTTTTTCTATCGATTACATATATATTTGTCGACCCCGTGGTTCGACCCCTGAGCTGCCATCCTGATCTCCCTTGCTGGCTCCTCCCCATCTGCCCCTTTTGCTTGATGCTTTTGCTTTATATGTTAGTTCTACTATCAGTTTGTTAGTTTAAGTTTTTTCTTGTCCTTTTGTTTGTTTGTTTTCCCTTATATTCTACATATAGGTGGGATCATCCAGTATTTCTCTTTTTCTTTCTGGCTGCTTCTGCTAATATGATTCCTTCTAGGTCCATCCATGTTATTACACATGCCTCAAATTTGTCTTTTTGGATTGCAGGATAATATTCCATTCTGTACATATACCATGACTTTCTGATTCTTTGAGATGCCACTATAATTAAGGATGATAATTGTTTTTTAATATCGTTAACCTACAATGTCAGAGAGACTAAAGAGGGGGTCTCTGCCAATGAGTGTTTTCAACAGGATCCTGAGAAGTCTGAGAAGGGGTAAGCGACATGAGCAAGAGAAATAAGGTGGAAGGTGGAAAGGATGGCTGGCAGCTCTCTCAGGAGGCCAAACTGGTAATCAGTCTGATATAAGTGGACATGAAGTTGAGGCTAAAGCCAAGTGGATTTTTTAAAGGCAAGTAAACGAAGGGCTCACTGTTAACTGATTACACAGAATGCTGCTACCTTGTAAAGCTGACGGAGCAGAAGCTTCTTTATTGGGAAATTAAGCAACTGTCTTTCTTCCAGAAGACTTCTACCTGCTGGCCTTTCCAGCTCCCAGCATACGGCACCCACCTCCTGGAAGGTCCTAAAATTAAACCCAAATATACAGCATTTCCTAGCAACTTTTGGAATCAAATTCGGAAATATGAATGGACCACATGGAGTCAATTAGAAAATATTAAAAGGAGAGTTCCTGATATGGAGTAGAAAACAGGATCCCAAGATGAAAGGATAATGTGGAAAATAGGAAAGAAATAAATTGGCATTCACAAAAAATTTGAAGAACTACATTGTCTGCATAATGTGAAAGTACAAAGTGAAAGTAGTGCTTTGACCAAGGAATGAGTTCATTATGCTATTGTTTTTATCTTTTTCTAAGTTGAAATAATAAAGAATATTTGTAAGAATTATCCAACAAATGACAAAACATTCTAAGCATATTTGGTTATAAAAGAGAACAAAAATCAAACTGGATGAATAAACTGGATTTAGATTTTTCTCACTGCTGTTATAGTATGTGCTATACTTGCGATTTTTATCCTCAGTTAAAAAGTTATTGTTTTGTGAAGTCATCAGAAAAACTCTTTTGTCCATTAAGAGCCTTAGAAAATACATCATCTATATGCTTTTCTTAAAAATTTATCTGGAGATGCATTGCCATAGGCAAAGATAACTATAAATCAGTACTAACATCAGTGAGTTGTCACGGAAACTAATTGATAACATTAAATCCCAAAACCCATTGCAGGTAAGTGACTGCAAAAGAAATTTAGAGAAGATACATAATAGAAAGCAATGTCAGAAACACCCGGCCAGCTTTTAACCAAGTGGAGACTCAACAAGGGGAACAAGGATGAGCTAGATGCCTTGCTGTACAGGGCACATCAGAGATCACATGCGGTCTTAACTTCGGTAGTGTGTGAGAAGTGGTGTGGACAAACCGAGAGGAGATGATACTCAGAAGAGCACATTTCAGGGCACAGGAAGGGCTGCAGACTGGGGAGACTCCCATCCCAGTCTGGGCAGGTCATCACAGCTTTAGCAGCTAAAGAATGTCAGAACCCTTGGAATTGTCTTCATAGAATTTTTAATAAGGAACCAGGAGAAACAGGCAGCAAAGAAACAGCCACTTGAGTTGCTCAAGTTCTAATTCTCCCTTGTGTTCTCCTTCCAGGGTGACACTGCCCTTTTGTCCTCTCTTCTCAGGTGAGCCCACTCACACATGCGCACGCCCACTGGGCCAGGGGTAGATGCAATCACAGGAAGGGCCAGCACCACAGGTGCTGGTCAGAGAAGCTGATAGCAGAAGGAAGAAAACCCTTGATGATTAGTTTCTTTTACCACCATTAAGTTCACTTTCCCTAAGGCAGCTGGAGATTCCCTGGAATCTTCTCGAGTGCTCTGTTGGCTCCCGGATGATTTTAAGGCAAGTAGGGAAAAAGCAATTAGGAAAAGATCGACCACCACTCTTATCTCTGAAATTGGATGGATGGCAGGCAGGAGGCTTGGCCATGAGGAAGACTGAGCTGGTCAGCGGCCATTACCCTCAGCCAGGGTCGCCGACATGGTCCCAGGTGATATCCAAGGTTGTGACAGCTGAACTTATCTCCAACCAAAGTAAAGCCTTCGGCCTCAGCACCAGTTGTGTTTGCTGAAACGTGAGGTTAGCTGGTCAGCCTACATACCCTTGAATCCTTTGGAAAAGTAAGAAAAAAGGGGGGGGTGCTTATGTGGGGAGAAGGTGGAGGAAAAGGAGGGATAAAAGGAGGGAAAAGAAAAAAGAGGGATGGTGTAAACCTGTTTTGTTGGTGACCCTGATGTAATCTACTACATCCAGGACTGACAGTCTGGCTGAAATGTGGGCCTCACCACTGCTCTATGCTCTATCAGAGAAGAGGTGAGTCCTGGATATTAAGCTAGCATGGGGCACTCAACCTACCAATGGGAACAGCAGGCTTTTCCCACTTAATGTGCCAGATGAGAGGTGTGAGGGGTTCGCGGGAAGGCTTTCATTGCTGTGTCGAGGTGGACATCCTCGGGCTCCTCTCCCTCCAGGTCAGTGCCAGCCCCATCTGTTCTGGGGAGCATCCAACTGGCAAGGGTACCCTCACTCTTCATGTTGCGCATCCTCTGCAAAGAAGCTGGCGTTCCAGGCCACAGTCAGCTAGAAGGAGAACTCAACTGCATTTTCTGGATTCAGTCACATTGTCCCCATGAGATCCTCTTCAGGCGGTGATGGCCACAGTTTGAAAGGAATCACCTCCCGGGCAGGCTGGCAGCTACTCGCTAGGAAAGCTCGCTGTTTCCAAGAGAAAAGTCTGCAAGGGCTACTGAATGTACTTCCTGGTTTGATCATTGAGATTTCATCTCCATCTCAATGGAAAATTGGGAATTATATAAGGAAAACCTTAATGTCCTTTCACAAAGGAGGAAGCTACAAGCTCTCTCGGGTTGTGGTAATAACCTCTGTAAATAGATGATGGATAATCTGCAAAGACATCAGCATAATCACCAGGAACAATAGTCTTTGTTCCTCGTGTAGCTGGAGAAGGTGGTTTTAAGACCAAAAACAGTTGGAAAGAGTGGTCTTTTCTTCTTGATGATTCAAAAAAAAATTAAATATTTATAGCCTCTTTAAAAAAAAATTACTTCTTGCCAGGAAATTCACTTGATGGTTACTTTACATTTGTAATAAAGATCTCCAGCTTTTATGTGTTAAAAATTATAACTGTTTATTGGGGGCCTGGGACCAAAAACTTTAATTTTATTGAAACTTAGGACATATACTCAGCTGTTAACCTTGAGCAGTAAAACCAGAGCGTTACTTTCCTGTTCTAGAATTCAGTGGGAATCTAAACATTTCCCCCCCAATATTCTTTTATTACAGACAGTTTCTGGTTCAGTGAAAGTGTGCTTCATTACAACATTCAAAATACTGGGGAGAAATATTTTTTAAACTATTTATCATTCCATGGGGTTTTCATTTTCTGCTGATGCTTCTAACTTGAGAATAGAGGACCTCACTCTGGGGGGGAGGGTAGTGGGAAGAAAGCTATTTATGAATAGTTTGTGATTTGCAGCAGCTGCTCTTAACTATATATCATCCTTTTTTTCTGATAACCACATTTGCACAAAAAGCTCCCGCTAATAAGCTGGTACATTGCAAAGAAACTGCAGCCGCACTAGTACCTTGAAAAGAAAATGTCAATAAAAAGCTCCTCCAGGCTTAAGTATCCTTGAGTTTCTTCATTATAGGAGAATAATAAATCTGAAAACCTGTTGCATCTCGGGAATCTTGTGTTAACAACAGAGACAGATCCTGTCTAGTAGCTTCTACGCAACTCTCACTCTGGGCTCAAAGGGAAAACATCATCGGAGAGAGGTTACATCCCCCAAGGAATTAGAATTGCTTTCATTTGAAGTATCCAGAGGGGCCCGGATGATCTGGGTCGTATTGTAAATGTCTCCCCACAGAGCTGGAGAGCAAATCACACTGGCATTGCGCTTGAAGACTTGAACATGAGAAAGTGGAAAAAATTTTGAATGGGAATATGCTGTTGTTGCAGGCCAATGAAAGAAAAAGGTGTCTAAACACTATAGTTTCTGTCGCTCCAAATCTTTATCCTCTGAAAGAACTGACTCAGTTCCCCCTCCGGTCCTCCGAGAGGCACAAGAGTCAAGAGCCCTTTTTATGCTATTGTTTCATGAACACTTTATTGGGAGATGTGAGCGAGCTGGCCTGCGAAAGTCTCAACCAATGGACAGAACAACAGTGTAAACTTGACCTCGGTCCTTGAAGACAAAAGGGAGGCTGGTGGGAGTGTAAACTGGTCCAACCTCTATGGAAAGCTGTGTGGAGGACCCTCAAGTTAATGAAACTGGAACTACCATTTGACCCAGCAATTGTTTCTTGGGAATCTACCCAAAAGAGACCTCAATGTGGGTACAAAGGGACACCTGTGCCCGGATGTTTACTGCAGCACTATTTATAATTACAAGGACATGGAAGCAACCCAAGTGTCCCAAAACAGATGACTGGTTGAAAAAAATGTGGTATTTATACACAATGGAATACTAATCAATTAAGAATGACAAATTAGATGACTTCTTGACAACATGGATGTACTTAGAAGGAATCATACTAGCAGAAACAAGTCAAAAAGAGAAAGACATAAGTCAAATGTCTCACTAATATATGGGACATAATGAAGAAAAAAAAAAAGCAAATAAAAGCCATGAGGAAAAGACAAAACAGGCTGAGCACAAAACTGAAGCACACAACAATGGACAGAAGGGAAAAGGGGAGGAGGGAAGGGGGGGCAAATCCCTGGGATTGCAAAGATGTGAAAAAAAAAAATAAATAAAAAATATTTTAAAAAAACAAAACAAAAGGGAGGATGAAAACAGCAGCGAAAGCACCCACACGAAAGCAGCCTTTCAATGCTCTGTGAGAAAATTTGATGAGAAATGCTGGTGGAAATCTGCAAAGGGTCATTGAAAAACATATTGTCAAAGTCTTCAAGAAACCTGTAGCTTCCCTTTAGCGAATCTAACTCCAAGAAACACTCAGATCTGCTCAAGGATGTTCACGGCAGCCTGCAGATCTAGCTGTAGGAACACGTTGAAATGTCTGTGTGAGGAACAGAGAGAAAAGATCCAAGAAAAGGAACCATACTCTCCACCTGGAGTCATGTCCAGAAGGATCTTCAAAGTCCTGAGTGATGGTCGCGAACACCTTGGTTCTGAGAAGGCAAGTCATGAAATCGTTTGCATTGTATATGGTAGCATTTTTGTTTAGAAACACAAAAACGTGAAGCGGAAAAACAACATATTGAAGTACTTGGTTTCATCTTTGGAGGATATGAGGAGGCTAATTCTCTTTGGCTTCTTTTCTTTCCTGTAATTTTCAGATTTCCTATAATAAACCTATGTTAGTCTTTAATAAAATAATTAGACATGTTAATATCCGTGGAGCCTAAAATCAGAGAGTTCAGCATTTCCCTTCTCCTCCTTGTGATCAGACTCCTGTTCTTCCTCCTTTCTGTCAGTTTGCCCCTCACTGTGTCTGTGTGAGCACTGAGGTGGGGGCTGGGGCTGGAATCCTAGAGACAGAGCTGGGTGATAAAAAAGTTAGCAGGAAGCTTCGCATTTAGATTGGCATGATGGAGCTATTCTAACTGTACTCAAAATAGCTGTTTTCAAAGACACAAATATGTTCTTTGTCAAATACTGGTTGGTTGTTTTTTTTAATGCTGACATTTACATTTGTTTGAGGGTCCCCCACACAGCTTTCCATAGTGGTGGGACCAGTTTACATTCCCACCAGCAGTGTAAGAGTGTTTCTTTCTATATTCATCCCAGCACTTGTTGTTGCCCTTTTTTTTTTTTTTTTGATGTGGGCCATTCTTACTGTTGTAAGGTGGTATCTCATGGTTTTGATTTGCATTTCCCTGGTTGCTAGTGACGCTGAGCATTTTTTCATGTGCCTGTTGGCCATTTGTGTTTCCTCTTTGGAGAAATGTCCTTTTAGTTCTCCCCATTTTTTGACTGGGCTTCTGGGAATCTACCCAAAGGAGACCTCAATACTTATACAAAGGGACACCTGTATCCGGATGTTTATTGAAGCACTCTTTATAATTGCAAGGACATGGAAGCAACCCAAATGTTCCAAAGTAGATGAATGGATGAAATGTGGTATATATACACAATGGAATACTATTCATCAATTAAGAATGACAAATTTGTGTTTGCTTTCGCAGCACATATACTAAAATTGGAACGATACAGAGAAGATTAGCATGGCCCCTGCGCAAGGATGACATGCAAATTCGTGAAGCATTACATATTTCTTAAAAACAAAAAGAATTCCAACCAAGTGAGAAAAAATTTTTGCACTCTGTAGAAGTGATAAGGACCTGATAACAAAGATACACAAAGGACTTATACAACTTAACAAAAACAAAGCAAAAAACCCAGTTAAAATTTTTAAAAATGGGAAGATCTAAAAAGACACTTCTCCAAAGAGGAAGTCCAAATGGCCAACAGGCACATGAAAAACTGTTCAATGTCACTAGCAATAAGGGAAATGGAAATCAAAACCACAATGAGATACCACCTTACACCAGTAAGAATGGCCCACATCCAAAAAACAAGTGCTGACGAGGATGTGGAGAGAAAGGAACACTGTTACATTGCTGGTGGGAATGTAAACTGGTCCAGCCACTATGGAAAGCAGTGTGGAGGACTCTCAAACTAATGAAAATGGAACTACCATTTGACCCAGCAATTGC
This sequence comes from Uropsilus gracilis, assembly GCA_004024945.1. Taxonomy (NCBI): domain Eukaryota; kingdom Metazoa; phylum Chordata; class Mammalia; order Eulipotyphla; family Talpidae; genus Uropsilus; species Uropsilus gracilis. The sequence continues at coordinate 28,984 of PVHY01008856.1, read as the reverse complement.
TCTTCTGGGAATCTACCCAAAGGAGACCTCAATGTGGGTACAAAGGGACATCTGTGCTCGGATATTTATTGCAGCACTATTTATTGCAAGGACTTGGAAACAACCCAAATGCCCCAAGACAAATGACTGGATGAAAAAGATGTGGCATGTGTCCACAATGGAATATTACGCATCAATTAAAAACGACAAATTTGATGATTTTTTGGTAACATGGATGTACCTAGAAGAAATCATATTGTCAGAAACAAGTCAGAAGGAAAAAGACAGAAACCAAATAGCTTCACTAATATATGGACACCAAATGAAAGTACAGAACTGGGGGAGGGGACCAACTGGATTGGCCAGGGAGGGGAGGTGGTAGGTGACATCCAGAGATCACAATGATGTGAAATATATATATAAATAAATTATTAAAAAAAGATTCAGAAGAAAACCTAAAAAAAAAAAAGACAAATTTGACAAATTTATGATTACATGGATGGACCTAGAAGAAATCACTTTAGCAGAAACAAGTCAGAAAGAAAAAGACAGAAACCAAATGGTTTCACTAATATATGGGTTATAGAATAAACAAACAAAAGGCCAGGAGGAAAAGTCAAAACAAGCTAGCTAACAAACAAACTAAAGTATACAACTTGGGCAGGGTGGGGGGAGAGGGCGGGAACAGTCAGGGAGGGGAGGTGGTAGGTGAACTCTGGGAAATATAAAGATGTGAAATACACACACACACACACACAATTATTTTTAAAATACTGAGAATGATAAGGCCGCCTTAGGATGACTTCATGATGTGCCCACATCAGAGCCACGCCATCTCACACAGGCCTTCTGGACGGGTTTTTTCCTCAGCTAAGCATTTCTCATCAGATTTTCTCACCCAGCATTGAAATGCTGCTCTCATGTGGGTGCTTTTGCTTTTGGTTTCCTTCCCCCTTTTGTCTTCAAGGCCCAGGGTCAAGTTTACCTACACAGCTGTTCTACCCATTGGCCGAGGTTCTCACAGGCCAGCTCGCTCACACCTCCCAATAAAGTGTTCATGAAACAATAGCATAAAAGAGGGTTCTTGACTCTTGTGTCTCTCGGAGGACCCGAGGGGGAACTGAGTCAGTTCTTTCAGAGGACAAAGATTTGGAGTGACAGAAATTATAGTGTTTAGACACCTTTTTCTTTCGTTGGCCTGCAACAACATGTTCCACTTCATATTTTGAATTTGAAATGAGAGGAGTGAGTGCCAGGTGGCTGCTATGGACCTGGCATTCAGAGCACCCTACTACCCCGGCCTGCTCCCCGCCCCCACCTGCAAGCGCCACCCATTCTTTCGCCTCTCGATACACCACCTGCCTGTCCACGGAGCAGACACAGGTGCATGTCCTTTCTCTTCTTCTCACACCAGTGACCTCACACCAAAGACACACAAGCTACCTCCTCCGGATGCTCACAGAGACCATCGGGGCAGCAGGACGCAGACAGTCAGGGCTTCCGCCCCCACACTGAAGGGGCATGGGGTGATTCACCTGCGAGGTGGGTGGCACTGCCCCCTGGGCCAGGCTGTTTTCCTATTGGACAGAGACAACTGCACAGAGAACCACCTCTGACGCGGCCATGAGGCATCTGCATGATTGGATCTGAGCACCAGAAAGGGTTGCTGGCATTAAAAAGAATTTTCTCCCACCCTTTTTTAATGAGGATGTGTGGTGGCTGCTTCTTCACTAGATTTATCCTCATCTTCCCCATCTTCCCCTCTACCTATACTTCTATTGTCTGTCTGTCTTCCTACTATCTATCGTCTCTCTATACATGTATTGCGTCTATCATCTACCTGTCTATTGTATATCTACCAATCAATCATCTATCCATCTATTATCTATTCATTGTCTATACATCTATTGTATATCATCTGTCTATACACCCACTGTCAGTCTATCATATACCTATACATCTATTGTATATCATCTGTCTATATATCTATTGTCTATCTACCAATCATCTATCCATCTATTATCTATCATGTCTATACATCTCTTTTCTATTTATCATCTGATTATACATCCATTATCAGTCTATATCTATACATCTGTTGTCTATCTATAATCTATCTATATATCTATTGTCTATCATCTGTCTCTACATCTATTGTCTATCATCTGTCTCTACATCTATTTTCTATCTATATATCTATTGTTATCTATTAGACACTTATAGACTAATTGTCTATCATCTGTTTATACACCTATTTTCAATCTATCACTTATCTATACATCTATCATCTATTATCTATTATACATCTATTGTCCACTTATCATCATCTATCTACGTATCTATTGTCCATCTATCAACTGTCTACACATCTATTGTCTATGATCATCTACCTATTGTCTAATAGACATCTATTGTCAGTCTATCATCATCCATCTGTCCATTCTCTATCATCTGTTCTCGCTTAGCCTGACATCACTGGGTGTGACAGCAAGTCATTGGTGGGTAGAGCCCCCCACCCCATTTCGCTCCCTCGTGTCCTCACCGTGACGACCACAACGAGTTCATGAGCATCAGGACACGCTGGCGCAATATGAGAAAAATGTCACCAAGAAAGGAAAACCCAGGACGTGCTTTACAAGTATGTGACGGCAGGGGGAGAGAAATGAGCCCATTAAAATGAAAGATTAGCTTCAGTCACCATCGCAGCTGCAGAGAAAGAAGGAATTGGAGTTTGGGGGAGAGATGACAAGAAACAGAAAGAAAAACATATGGTGAAGATGGGGGAAACCAAAATCAAGAGAGAAAGTAAATTTTTTGTTATGCTTATGCGGAAAGTTTGCATAAACACTTGTCTCCTGTCTTGAGATTTAAGATAGGGCTGAAAGGAAACACACTGTGACTATGCCATAAATACTTGACCACTTAAGTGGTCCTGTCCCCTCCCCAGCCTGCAGAGCAGATTCCTCACTTCCCCACCAGGCCCTGTGTCTCTCTAGCACACACCTGCCCCTTCCAGCTATTGACACCTCTTTAGCCCTCTCCTGGGTGGTGGCCCAGTGAGCCCTGACTCTCCATGTGAGTGTCTGCTTTGCCCGTGGGATGACCCTCCATGTGAGTGACCCCTTTTCCTAAGGGCTGAAGCTCTGAGCAAAGGAGCAGCAGGGGCCAGCGAGTGTGTGGCCAGGAGGCCACTCAGAGGGGACAAGGACATTGCAGAGACCAGCTCCAGCCTGGCCAGGGCCTCGTGAGCCTCCGAAGCCTGGCTGCTTGGAGGGCCACGGAAGAAGAGCGCCCCCGAGGAGGGGCCACAAACAACTGTCAGTAGTGGGCCAGTAGCATCCATGGCTGCCTGAGGACAGCTGCTTTCAGGCGGGAGTCTGGAGTCCTGCCTCGCAGAACCCGGAGGTAGAAATAACGAAAGTGGTCCTGGAGCAGGGGGAAGGGGGCTTTGTCAGGCTGGGAAGTGGAGAGGGGTGTGGACAGAAGGCATGTGGGACAGAGGGAAGGCATGTGCTGCCCTGGCAATGTGGTTACCATTTAGACAGGCAGGCGGCGAGCAGGGCGGAAGCAGGGGCTTAGCAGACATATGGTGAAGGGCCATTAAGTCCACACATCACTTTTTCCCCAGCACTGACAGAGAGAGAGAAGGAAAGAGACACAGGGAGCAACATTTTCCAGCATTTTCCAGCGCTCCTTTTCCTTCCAAACCTTAAACATTCTTAAAACAAGCCCATTAGGACCGAAAGAGTCCATCAGCAAGTCCATGGGTTTTATTGTTCTATTCATTACATAGCCACCTACTTAGGACAAGCTCAGGAACTTGCGTTTTCATCCCACTCTCATGCTGATCCACAACTATCCCACCAGGTGCAGGAGAGTCGGTGGGTGAGCTGTTAGGTGCATACACATCTACTGGACAGCTGGGTGACTGGTGGGAGCCAGGCTTATGAGTGTTGTGCTGAACAGAGAGGCTGGACTGATGTACGTAGCCCTAGATTACAGTTGGACACACGGGTAGGAGCGCACATGTAGGTTGCTGGGGGTACAATGGCCGCCATTGGTGCTATTTATGGACACACATCTACGCAGACGCTCATAGGTACGCCATATATGGCCCTGCTCTGTGAGGTGAGAGGCCCCAGATATAATGACCCTCCATGGGCACATCTAGCACCTAGCTCTTGGTGTCTGACACCACGCTCCTGTAGGAGACCAGGGTTCTGTGATGAGGTGGCTGATTTTAAGACTCTCCTGATCAAGATTGTGGTTATCCCAGAATCTAGACACTTTCCCAGTCTAAACATCAGTCCTTTAATCTTCAACATAGGTGTCTTGGGAACTGCCATCAAGCAGCATGTCGATTTCAGAGCTCTGTATGTATATACCAATGAAACAATGAGAGACTCATTAGTCTCTCATGTATGATGGCAACAGTGACAAGTAATGTGAAGTTCTAAAGCAGGGCAGACACAGGGTAGTTTGCAGTCTGATGGGGTGAAGAAGTGGAGAAATGCTACATGTGTGGAAGGTCTCAAGAATGAGATTTTATATGCCATGTGTAAATATACAATGGACTATTATGCTGCCATCAAAACTGACAAATAGGAAGCATTTGTGATAATGAATGAACCTAGAGGGAATCATATTAGCAGAAGTAAGTCAGAAAGGAAAAGATGGAAACCAGACGGTCTCACCTATAGATGGGATACAGGAATAGCAAACAGAAAAAGAAGAAAAATCCAAAATAAGCTGATGGTGGAGCTGGAGCAGGCTCCACTGGAAATGGGAGGGATGGGGGAAAGACGAGGCTCTCAGGTGATGGGGTAGGGGGAGAACCCCAAGGAATGCAATGGTGTGATATATACATATATGTATACTTATATGCATGAATATGTAAACAACAAAAATATTAATAATAAAAAAAAAGAAGTCAGGCATGGAGGCATGCACCTGTAGTCCCAGCTACCTGGGAGGCTGAGGCTAGGGATCACTTGAGTCTGTGGGTTTGAGACTACCCTGGGCAACATGGTGAGACCTAGTCTCTAAAAATACTACTACCACTACTACTACTACTACTACTACTACTACTACTACTACTACTACTACTGCTACTGCTACTGCTGCTGCTACTACTACTACTACTACTACTAATAATAATAAAAGAACAAGATTTTAAATGCTAGGACCATTGGACTGTTAACTTGGAAAAAAGTGCCTTTCAAGGGGAAGCTTTTCCCCACAAAATAGGTTATTGTAAAGAATGAAAGGTGCTGACTTGAAGCGCCAACATAAAAAGGTTCAAGTACAATTTCCCAAGATAAATCCTCAACAGATCATTAAAAGAGAGCCACACAGAAATCAAACGATAGTATTGTGCATGCTAGCTCCTTTTGTTTCATTGGTATATACAGAGAATAGAGAGCTCTTTGGTCTATGGTTATCTCTAGCAATCCATCACCTGTTATGTGTGTCTGTCCATCTATCTACCCATCTACCTATCTACCTACCTATCTATCTATCTATCTATCTATCTATCTATCTATCTATCTATCTATCTATCTATCTATCTATCTATCTATCTATCTATCTATCTATCTATCTATCTATCTATCTATCTATCTATCTATCTATCTATCTATCTATCTATCTATCTAATCTATTGATCATTTATGACTTTTCTATTACTTCACATTCACTTGTCTATCATGTATCTATCTATAACCATTAGTGAATTAGGAGACCTTTGCTGAATCAATGGTGACTGATTTCTAACAAGTGTTAAAGAATGTTCAGTTCTTAATGCAAAAGGACATCCGGTGGAGCGAAGACCGTGGACTCGAGGAGGGCAAGGCGATGGAAAGACAGAATGTAAACACGATCAGTCAGTTGAAGCTACCGAGACCAGCTGTGCCCAAACACAACAGGCAAGAAAACATCACAACCAACCAGACAACAAAAAGTCTTGGTTTTGTGTGGAGAAAAGAATAACGCAGTAAAATAAACCCAAGGTGATAAAAAACAAAACAAGTGTGTGAACAAAACAGGAAAACGAAATCGACGTGAAGGAAGGTGCCCAGGAGGGATGCGTTTGAAAGAATTTGGGGGCTCAGCCAACTGGCTGCAAGGCCGCCCAGACAAGCCCCTAGGGGCTGGAGGTCAGAACATTCGCCAGGATTTGAGCTGGTCTAGGGATGCCAGCCTCGAAGACCTAAACCTGACCGAGAAGGCGAGAACTTGCCCTCCTTAAATACCAGTGGCTCCGTTTTGCCCGCTGAAGCCTGCCTTGGCGCTGCCCTTGCCCATCTAGCGAATGGTATCTTCTTCCCACTCAACATCACACTTGCACTACAACACTGAGAAGACTCACAAAAAAACCCTGCCCAGCCGGTCTTGCAGGCCAATGCCTTGATTTACCTTGACTCCCCAGATGTGCCCTGGGACGGCTCAGCACGCACCCTCACTCCACACGTGACAGGAGTCACTGTTTGCTTTACAGGAAAAGTCTGGAGCGGCCGGGCACAACCAGAGGAGGAATCTAGCCCAAATATTCCCACCGCGGGGCTAAGATTTCACAGTGAAATCAATTATTAAAGTCAGGTGAATAACTTCTTTTTATAATTCAGGGGCGCTTGGCTTCACAGCTGTAAAAGGTAGGTGACAACTCTTAGAACCTGGCTTGTTTGTTTGTTTTGTTTTTGTTTTTATGGGGGAAAATTCCCACCGTTCTAAGCTCTTAAAAATAAGTGCAAACCAGACCATTGCTTTGCGAAGTATGGATTTTTATGACCTGCGACCGTGTGCGACCGCCTTCTCAGAGGAGGCAGAGTCTTCCCTGCCTTCCGCCTTCTTCTGAAGTCACCTGATTTTCTTCATGTGTCAAGGTCATGGATTCTGAAAGCTGCAAATAGGCACCTCTTCCTCTGCGATGGAGCTGAAACCCAGAACAACCTTGTTCTGTCTAACCTCATGCTTGAAGAGTGAAGTGTCTATGGACACTTGAAAATTATAGAGAAAAACTTGAACAATGGAAACAAGACTTGTCATTTACAGAAGTTCCGAGGAGTGGGGGGATGGGAGGGAGGGCTTCACTCCTGAGCATGTAACTCTGCTGCTGCCCAAACCAGAAAATTCAAGTTCAACTCCCTCCAGCTCCACTTTGCTTTAAGTAAACAGTTGTCATTTCCTCTTTCCCATTAAATGATTCACTTGATAGCAGGGCCCTTCTGGTTTGAAGACTTGGAATCCACTCTCCAAAGATCTGCCACCATCAAGGAGAGGCAAAATGAACACCGGAAAACTATCTATGCTATAAACCGATGCTATTTCAACAAATAATTTTTAAAATAATAATAGATTCTGAAGACAAAGACATGGAGACGGTCTAAACCCGTGCAAGCACCCCCTGGAGTATAACCAGCATCTGAGCCAGTGTTTCTGGGTGGGGAGTTCATGTTCATTTTAGGGGGAAAGTGGTGCTATGCTTACTAGCAAATACAACCCCCAAGCCTACAGTGCTTGATCATTTCAGAAAGGAAACTTAACTATATCCATGCCTCAGGCTCACTCAGGTTTAAGTTTGAGTAGCTAGCTGAAAAATGAGATTTTCCCAATCTCCCTGGAAACAGCTTTTGGTGAGAAATGTTCATGCTTAGCTTTTTTACTGCAAAACTTCTAATAAAGATGGTACGGTAAAAATCTGTTATGAGATCATGTGAGCCAAGGAGAGAAATAAATTGATCTCCTGTATTTCCTCTCAAGTACCAAAAAGAAATCCACTTAAACATATAACCAAATGTTATTTAATATCTTAAAAAGTAACACAATCCAAAATGGATATTTCACACAACACTACATAAACAACATGAACACACTATTACCATATGGAGGGACTTTCAAATATAGACTTACAAAGATCCCTGTGCTTTTTTTTCCTTTTAAGTTATTATACTAAGCATGACAAGTCATCATCCTTTACAATATGGTCTACGACACGATAAAAACCATGTTACAAATGTGCTGTTAGAAATCAGGAACAGTAGGGAAGACATTTCATGAACTGTAATTATTTCATAGGAAATACTATACAATATAAACAGAACATCCATCTTGGATGACCTTTTCAGCAACCAGAGACCAAGTCATTTAAATTTTTTTTTTCAGTGCAAACACATTTATTCAAGGCAGTCTCGGCTGCAAAACTCCTTTCGAACATACAGTAATTCCCACTTGCACTTCTGAATTCATTTACCCCAATGCAATAGACACATCCAGTCACTCAGAGAAAGATACCTGCAGAATTATGACCGATTCCTTTAAATTTGGCGTTGACACTGAATTCTTGTCTAGGAAGTAGTGTTCATGGCAGCTACTCTAAGGACCTTAATTTGTCACTGTCAATATGTACGTGGAGATGACCTAGGGCAGCTCTAGTCCGCCTGTGTGCACAATACCACACACTATTTTGCCCTTCCAATGTGGAAACCGTGGCGATGTGCTGGTATCTAGGTGGGGAGCAGGGAGGAGGCAGGGAGGGGAGGTCCTCAAGGAAAGGAGGGTGACGAGCTGCTGGGGGTGATGTTCATGATTGATTTCCCGTGTCTGCAGGGGACTGACACTGGAGGAGATCTTGGGTCTCAGATTTGGTGCCTCTTTTCCGGTGAGAGCAATTGAATGGGGGCAGGGGATGGGGGAGGGTTTGCCAAGGTCAGCCTTAGGACCAGGAGACCGGCATCGGCACGTGGACCAGTCAAGCTTTTGGCCTTCCAGTTGCTTCCAGAGTCCTGGCTATCTCATGTGGGATGCACTCCCCTGCCCCTGCTGACAGGCTGCATTCCTCCTGGAAGCCAACTAGGAACCACGCAAGCCCTGTAACTGCTACTAGACAATCAAAAGAAGATCATGTTCCCCCCCCCCCCCCTGCCGGAGCCTTGTAGAATTCAGAACCTCGCAAATCAGCAACCGTGGGTCATAGAACATGTAAAAAGACAGGATCGTGTTGGAGGAACAATTGCTGGGGGAACCCCTTTCTGCACAGCTGCTGCGAAAGACACAGGGAGCTGGCACTATGCTAGGCAACCCCCCCAGGAGCTGATTGATGCTTCCCTTTATAGACGTGTCATTGGTGAAATGTCTCCTGGATACAAATCTACAGAAAAACATTGGGTGGCTCCGTAACACGGGGAAGCCACCTGGGAGTGACTGCTGATGCTTGTATCTTATTGGCAAAGATCATCCAAGCAGTCATCGTTTCCTAGCTGGCCCAGAGCTTACTCACCCCAAGCTAAATGATGCTTTCTGAGGTGTCTGCATTCACGGTCCCTGTGTTCTAGGTTCCCTGGACCCTCAACACCCATAGATGAGACACTTGGGGGGAGATGGGTACTGGACATCTGGACAGGGGGCAGGACTGTACAGGGAGGTGGGGGGATGATGGGCAAAGATCATTTGGATGGGGTCCCACTGCCACAGTTATGCAGGCTGTGGAGCTGGTCTGGAACTGGCCTACGGCGAGAGAAGGTTCCCACCCCCCCACCCCCCTGCCGGATCCTGCACCTCGGATTTGAGAAAACACTTAAAACTACATTTTCTCTCAGAAGTGCAGGTCTCCAAAGCTGGGCTCGACCTACTGTCCTGAATGTCCACAGTACTCTGGAGCCCTGTGAAAAGGACTTGGGGATGGTTTCAGTTAAGATGTTTCGGCACCTCTCCACCGCCGGGAGCAGCTGTGTTCCTGAAGGATGATGACTGGGCACAGGGATCAGAGAAGCCCAGGATGGCCCTGTAAACGGGGCGTGTGTCCGCACACCAGGGGCCGCGGGGCTGGGCGGGCTGGTGCGTCTCCCCCTGCGTGAAGTCCACGTCGGAAGACGTGCTGAGGTCTGAGCTTTTTAAATGAAAATGGACAAAGGTGTCAAGTTGCATTTGTTTTCTTTGACTTTATTAGCACACATCAGAAAAATAGCATTGTATTTCGGGATTTCCAGGATGCTCTATCAAACCGATAGAAAAGAGATGGATAGCTGCCACTGTGGTCTGGGTGAAGTCGGTCACTCCTCCTGGGGCACAGGACCTGCTCTCTTACGGGGTCGGGAATCTGAATGCTCCAGAAGCACCTTGAGATCTCAAAGGGAACTTGCAAAGTCGTCACTGGTGTGGTTGGTTGTGTGAGTCAAGCCCCACGACGGCCCGTGTTACAAACGGTGAGGTTTTTCTGCAAACGCTCACCGAGGGACGGGGAGCAATATGCTTACCATTGGAGTGAAAAGCTCTATTTTTCAAGCCTGCTTGGCAGTTGATCCTGGGGGGAATTGGACCAAGCTGCGCTTCCGTTCCCGCTGAACGGAGTCTTGTGTTTGCCCCTCCCTGGGGTGACTATGATGTCATCTAAGTGGACATTTGAGAAATGCTGGTTGGGTGATGGAAAGGGGAGATTTGGGAATAGCTGCTGTTCAGATCCTTATTAGTCCAGATTAACTTCCGATCTCTGCTTCCCAAATGTGGGATGGACCACGTCAGAGAAGCAGCCATTCGTTTTGACCTAGCTCGTTCCTTTCAGCTCTTGGATGGAGGGCGCCTTCCCTTCCCCTACACATATGAGGTCCCCTGAGAGGTGCGGAATCTATCGAATGTAATGCAAGTGGTTTAGCAGAAGCTGCGAGCTCACAGCACAGCTCTCGCAATCACAACGAAGTTCGGGCCGTGGCCAGCCATGAAGGCAGAGAGACCCAAAGTGCTTCCAAGCTGAATCCAAATGTCTTAAGCATCTTCAGTTCCTGAAAACCTAGAATCCAAATCAGAGCTTTCTCGGGGTCAACTACTCGCTGAATGAGGGTTACCCACTGACGCTCAGCCAGAGGGAACTTTGAACGGGAAGGCTGGGGCGGGGAGGCGGGGAGGACACGCAATTTCAGCTTCCTTGAGCGCGTCACAAAGTCAAGTGCACGCTCGTGGGGACGAGAGGAGAGACAGGTTGACATTGGAAGGTGAGATCATGCCGTCAAAGAAAACTATGGCAATGTGAAAGTCTCCAGTCCACACAGGCTATCACCAACACACACACGCACACACACACACAGAGGCACGCGCACACACGTACGTACGCACGCACGCAACACAGTGGCCTGATGACTAAAGGTTTCCACTTCGCTTTTCTGAACAATTCACTTAAACACACTGCTGTGGCTTCTTCACATTTATGGAGGTAGTTATATGTAAAAATAAAAATTACCATAAAGTAATATGCTGTATCATAATAATACATACGTGTGCAAAATGCCGACAGATGGGTTGACCCTTTCAAGTTGACAGCTACAGAGATTCAACCAGATGCAGTTGGATAAGCCCTTCCGCTGATAAGGGGAGACGGGTTTGCAGCCTGCCCTCAGAGCCATCTCCTCCCAGGAGAGAAAGGCGCTGGTGAAGATTGGGGAAGGTCCAGGCGATCACCCAGGGGGTGGTCTTCTAAGACCATCTTTGCCCTGCTTCCCACCACCACCTCTGCCTCCACTAAGGCAGCCCTCTGAGGTTCAGATGGGGCCCCTTCTACTTGGAACTCCACTTACAAGGGATCATCCATAATGTCTATCACTTCTACGCCGATGCTTGCTGGTCCAAGGGAGTTGTGGGTCTTTTTGTTTGTTTGTTTTTCATACATCTTTTTTTTCACCGTGGGCCCCATCACATCAGGCGTAGAGCGTACACATTTTATTTGAATCATGTCTTCTGTAAACCTATGTCTTGGGAACTACTGATAAATTTATATTTTAAAGCTGCTCTTATAGGTACTGCTGCCCTATCCTGTTCACACAGCATTTGACTATTGAAATGGCTACTTTCAGGGGACCAACAGGAGGCTGATGGATGTGACAAGGGCTACGCTGGGAAGGAACTGAGTGAAGGATTAATGCTTGAGAGCAGGTTTTTCAGGGGAAACTAGGAATTGACACCAAAGAATTTAGCTCCCCAGGGAAACAGACTAGCATAGAGTCTGTTAGCTGCGTCTCATCCTTCCTTCCGGACAGACTGAAGTGAGGAAACAAATAGTGCATTTCGGAGCAATCAAGGCATGCCTGGGAGGAAATAAGGCATGAGACTGGAAGCCACTGACTACAGCATTTTAGTGACGTGGGGCTTGACCACGAAGTGTGCTCACAATTTGCTGTAAGCACCAAAAAAAGGGATTGACAAGACACGGGACAAGTCCAGTTTGACCCCAAAAAACTTCCAAAAGATCCGGAAGAGTAGGAGGAAGCATCCACATGTTTGGAGAGTTGGGTCAACTGAGTATAGGACTGTGATGGAACTTACACTGAAGCAGAAGTGTTTTGCAGATTTGATGCCAATTAATGAACTCTGAGGTGCAAATAGCTGCAACTTATTTTTGGATGTATAGTCTACGGTTTATGACTCCTGACGTGACACGTCACTAAATGAGATAGAATGATGTCAGACTATGGACTTGTGTTGTCTGTAACCTTTTGCGAATCATTGTCCATTTTCCTATGAATTTATTCCACTGTATTCATTTGAAAAACAAAACAAAACAAAGCAATGCCAAACTATGAGAACTCTGAGATGTCTCTTTCTTGTGAGGTTGAATGGAGCTAGATTATGGGTCATCCCTTGGCTGCTGAGAGTCTACTTTGTACTTATTCAACATGACTTTATCAACCAAAGTAAAAGGCGAAGAACCCATTTGAAATCGGTTGGGCTGATAACTATACAGCCACCTAAAAATGCCTCCTGACATTGGTTACAAAGTATCTGTAAACATTACTCTGGCATAGTTCATGTATGCATAATTGTTATTTTGATAAATTTTAGGGGAGTACAAGTGAGGATTCTACCATCTTTGTAGAGTGCGCTCATCCCGCTGTTAACGATATGGGCACACGTATATTCCTAATCAAAAATTCTTTTAAAGTTTTCTCTCTAGATATCTTCCCAGGAATAAAAGGCCTGAAGTTCAACTCTCCCTAAATTTGCTCTTTCCTATAACCACTAAAAATTATTTCCCATCGCCTAATTTAGGCATTCTATTTAAAACTACATAAAATAGATTTATGTCCTTCCATTAGAAAGAATAACATCCTCAGGCCATACTCTTCATTTGTATCACAAAGAACATTTTGCTTTTCAACAAACTAATCATCAGATCTATGATAGTCAGCTAGGAACAGCGTAAGGATTACAAGGAGGAAACTATCTTCCTTCAATCTTTGAAAACCACATTCCCTCTTCCATCGCTAAGTGCCATGCCCCGGCCAAACCAGGCCGCCCCTTCCTCTGTTCACTTCAGATTCAAAGGCCTATATTCCTGTTTGCGATTCGGGAGGTTAGAAATCAGACAAGCATCTGTGATACTTCAAAGCAAAATCCTGAAAACAAACACTCCCAAGATTTCGGTGAGGATCCTCTGACACACTTTTCATGGGCTCCTGCAAAATCATGTCACAAAAACTCACGCTGTAGAATGAGGGGTGCATGGACCACGGACACACAGAGGGCTGGGGTCCCTTCGGGGGGGGGTTGGCATGATTCCCTCCAGGTGGACCCTGGCCTTGGACATTTTGGGGGTGGTCTAGGCATTTCTGTTTTCCTTTCGTCCTGGGGGGTGGGGTGTGAAGCATCAGTTCTGTGGCACCGTCTGCCCCACGGACGGGGGCCAACACGCATCTGTGGCATTTGGAAATGGAATTGGCAACTGCATGACATCGGCAACGGTATCACCCGGACAGTGTCTAGACCTCCCTATGTGTGCTCAGGGACACTTGGTGACGCACAAGTGTACATATTGCCCTACCGCTAGTCTGTTGCCACAGAGCTGCACGTGTGGAAAGCAGTGCTCGGAAGGAAAGGTCTGTCTGTGTTTGCCCTAGCTTACTTAGCAGCACAGTTTCAGTCAACACGAAAACTGTGCTGGAGATGCTTGTCTTCCCAAAGATGTAAACATCAGTCTCGGTGTCGTAAACGTGGCCGGAGCGCAGGAGACAGGAGGATGGTCACACGCTAGTCACGGAAGCTTGCAAGCAGTTGGAGGGTTTCTGGAGCTTCTCGGCCTCGCCGGTTGGGGGGTCGGTACTGGCTCGGAAGCTGAAGGCCGGGCCAGCGCCTCCATGGGCCGGGCTCAGAGCGGGGTTCTGCCGGCGGTTGCTCTCCACGATGCTGGATGTGTTGGAAGCCAGGCTCTCGCGTGTGCTAGAAGAGGAAAAAGGTTTTGTTTTGTTTCGTTTGGAACATAAATAATGACAGAGCGAGCCCCAGAGGAAGAGCAAATGATGTAGCTAATGGGTTTTTCCTCTGCTGGCTCCTAACGTCATCTATATACGATCGCGAGCTGGTTATTCACACACGTTCCTCTATTGTGCACTCCCGGGAGGGTCACAAGACGGGGAGCAGTGAGCCGAAGAAAGGGTGTTTCGATAGCGAAGGCACTGCCCCTTCCTCTCCTGTCCAATGCCACTGCTTGGGCTGGGACATGGGACATGGGTCATACTGAGTGGCCCAGCGAATACTGCAAGACACATATAGGTGCCTGCTTCAGCTCGGACCGGAAAAGCACAGGTCTAACTGCACTGGAATAACCTCCGTAACTCGATCCTAAGATTCTGTTTCCATTCTTCTTTTTGTTTGTTTTCATTCTTTGATGAGGAGATTTTGACCCTGGTGGACTTCAGACACGCCTCTGGCTGAAATCTGGCACAACGAGAATAACCTCCTTTAAAAAGCACACCATACCTCTGTTTCCAGCCGGAACACTTCAGTTTAATACTTTATCATTTTGGAGAAGGAATCGGAGTCCCCTCACCACCGCCTTAGTTTCTAAAGTACATTCATCTGCTTCCCCCTGCACGTACACTTCGGAGAGAAATACTTCATTTCTTTAAATAAGCCTTGGAAAATTAGGTGATTTGAAAGCTTTTCACTTTCAGCTCCTCTTTTAATTTTTCTATGTTAGAAACACTCGAAACTATTATTGCCCCAAGCGGTTTAGAACATTTAACATTTCAAGTGGTGTAGGGCAACGGCTGAAGGAAGACCCCTGGGCCTGATGGATGGGGCTGAATGGGTTTCATGGTCAAGGTCCCTACAATGGAAATGAGAAATCTCTCGAAGAGATGGAAGGAATCACAATGGCACTCAAAACTGTCACCTTACTGGGGACAGTCCAGGTGCGTAACATAGTCCCAGAGAGTTGGTCCCCGTGACAAACTTGAGCCTGCCCAACCAGCAGGTCTACTACAGTGCACTTCTCGGACGTCTCCTCTCTCCCACCCTAAGCTGAGAGCGGCTCTGCCTGCACCCCGGACTCAGCATCCCTTGATGACCTAACCAGTTACCCCAAACCCTTGGGGCCCAAGCTGGCTTCTCGTCAAGTAGCCCAGGGTTCATTATTTAGAGGAAGTTACTTGCTATGAAAAAGCAACCTGGACTTTCCTGAATGCATCTGGTACCTTCAGAAGGTTAACACGCTTATAAAAGTAAGTCAAGTGCACTCCTAACCCTATGGTCAGCCTGGCATACCTACATGGAAGGCTGGCAAGGACTAGACGTACCAACTTACCTGCCTCCTACCTTCCCTAGAAAGCACAGCAGTGGCTGGCCAGCTCGGCAGCTGACACAGACAGGTGGCGGAAACAAGGTCACAAATGGGATATGTTCCTCTAGAGTCATTCTTAACCAAGATGGAACATTTCACCACGTCTGCCTTCCTCATCTCTAAAACGCAGACAGTTCCGAGGTAGACCTACTCCCAGATTGGCGAGGAAGAAAAACAGGCATCACTGAAGAAGTGGGACATGAAAAATACCTAGAAAAATGTAAGTTATTTCTGTTTTAATCTGACCTGAACTGACTTCAGTAGCTATGGCGGCCTGGGTTGGGAGGGAGTGGATTTATTGCCCACTGATGACATCCTTTTTCTATGAACCAATGCATTTTCAGGTCCAAAGGATCCACTTTGAAACCAGCGTTTAAGGTGAAGACTTCACACGTACCCAGCACCTGCGGTGTGCCAGGTTTAGATCAGGTAACTGATGCAGTCACAGTCACAGGTGGGGCATGGTGTATGCCATGTCTCATCACCTGTGACCTTCATCAGCTTGTTCCTAGTGCTAAACACACACAGAATCCCAGCGTCTTCTAAGTACCTAGTCCATGACAGGGACTATGTCCACATACAGAGGGAGACAGTCACATGGAAGACACTGGCTAGAAGGATAGAAAAAGTGGGCAGGGGTGGAGCAGTAAACATATTCTCCAAATGTCCAAGTCTTGACTTCTCCAAGAGAGCTAATGGAGCACCATCTTAAACAGGAGATTCCTGAGGCGGTAAAAGAAGTCAGGGGTAGGGTGATAGGTGGACATGTGCTCCTGGTGGAGAGAGATGTGGAGTGACAATGCTGTAGACCTGCAATGCATAGCACATTATCAACCAAAGTGTCCTCAGTAAAAAAAAAAAAAAAAAAAAAAAGAAAGAAAGAAAAGAAAAAAATTTTTAAAAGATTTCCAGGTTTCACGGCAGAACTGGACGAAGCTGCTCTCCCCTTGACCTTCTGTGGGAAGTGATTCCTGGGTTCCAACAGCAGGCAGGAAAGGTTCTCGTGGTCCCCAAGTCATACACGCCTCAAGCAGCCGCTGGCCCCTCACCACCTTACTGCATTTCTCAACCAGCCAATGGCTCTGATCTGTCGCTTCATGGTTTGCATGGGAAGGTCTATCCATTTTCTGTTCATTTTCAACACTGGATCTGGATCTCCTAGCACTGTTGAGTCTACCTTTTCCCCTTCCCAATATGGCTCCGTTCCCAACACAAGGGATTAGGAATTCCGGGGATGTGGCTGAGCTTAGAAGAAGAGCTTGGAAGCTGAGCTTGGAAGAAGATGGCCTTTTTGAGTCTTTGTGTGGTTGCTGGGTCTTTGAATTATTCCACATCTCAATAAACAGCCCACTTAAGATGGCATCTGTGTGACGATGGGCTTATTCCTCACGCTGGAGAGTTAAACTCCCTTAAAGACCCAAATATCCTAGTCTGTAGACTGTCCTCACACATGTGAGGGAGATTCAGTGAATTTATCAAGGAATACAGAAAATACAGTCTGAAAAAGCATAAAAGGAAGCAAGTTGGTCACCTGGTTTCTGACCCAAGACTATCAGCTATGAAGGACTTGTCCCACAGTCCGTAACTGTATGGAAGTGACAGGTGACCTGTGTTTTATTCCTACAGAGGAAACACCACTATAGTAAGAGTGGGAGACACACTCTAATAGATGAAGATGTCTCCTTCGAATGCCTGTCACTTTCTATTACAACAAAGCATTGAAGTACAGGGTTTAAAGAAATGTTAAACAACTATGGTCAAGAAATCATTCCAACCAAAATTCTATATTCTATAGTCCAACTTTGGAGATGGCCAATGTATTCTGTGGAGATACTGGGTCAACTGTGTCACAAACATTAATGTATCAAATCTTTCAGTACCATACTGTGGTAGGTTTTGAGTCAGAATCCATTAAATGACACTGTGTGTGCATCCTCTCAGCCACTATCTCAGGACTATGACATCCTTTCTGGAGGACGAGGGCTCAGAGGACAATGTGAAGGCTGGAAACTGTGATGTGAAGAGCATTAGTTAGGCAGAGTCTAGTAGCAACACACAGTAGGTCATAAAGGCAGAGACATGGAACCTACATCTTCTGTAAGTGATGGCTTTCTATGTCTACCATGGGTGGATTACAGCAGTTATGCCTATCTGGCATCCACAGCTAGAATTTCAAGGGGAGAAAGGAGGAGGGTAGAAGGGGAAAATAGAAAGAAAAGGAAATTTAAAATAATTGACCAGTAAATTATGACTTGATTGGGGAAAGGAAAATAATAGAAACGTGACTAATGGGTCAGTTGGCTCAAAATGAGGCCTCTTAGGCTTCCCCAGGGTCAGGTCATGGAGATTTGGGGCTCCTATTCTCTTACCCACTGTGATCGGGGTGCCACCTCTGTGGTCAGTTTAGACATTGGACTTGCACATATGTTAACCTGAAACAGATGTTATGTGACCATTGTTATCATCAAAAGCCAGCCATTTACAAGGCCCAATGTGGGACAGATTAACAAGTCCCAACTCTGGTTTTAGGGATGATGCTCTGTTCCCAAATCACCCAGAGATATGTGCAAATGATGGCAAAATAATTCATTTTAGCTCTTACTCACTCAATATACAAAGCAGAACATCACATCTGAGTACTGGTGAATAGAATTGATCAATATTGTGAAGTGCTGGGAATCACAGCTAATGAGAAATACCAATCTCTCCCGAGTATTTCTGCATCTCAGAGTCACCAATCTGGAGTAGAACTTAGAAGGAGAATGAGGTCCCAAGTTGTCTTTGAGGCGAAGGGAGAGTTAAGGAGAGGACAAGGAAGGTGTCTACTCTGCCTGTGGCTTTCTTAACCCCAGGTACCCGTGAGGGCATTGGCTATAACCATCAGGTATCATACTCTGTATTGGCAACCCTTTGTTGATGGCCGGCACCTTCTAAAAAGAAGCAACTCGGCTCAATGTGGGTTAATCAACGCTGCAGGAGGAGAAAGAAAAGGGATTCTTGGACTTCAGTAGAACATAGCACAGGCCATGGCTCCTTCTGAGAGAGGCACCAGGCTCCACTGCCCTACAGACGTGCAAAGGGTGAGAGACAGTGTATGAGCAAGAGGGCGGGCAGCAGACAAAGTGTGGATTAAGATGGCCACAAGCTTCTGATTCCACTGGAAAGACTTTGAGATTCACTGCAGTATACTCAATAGAGGGACGCCCTCTTCCAGCCTCCATTCCTATCCACCCCCTGGCCCCTGTCTGCCACGGATGACTCCGTTCACTCTGCCGATATTTTTAAAGGACTTAAAAACCCCTTCCCCGCTTGGCTCTCTGGCACCCTAAGAACACAGGAGAAAACTACTGGGTGATGCTGGTCTGAGTTTGACTGGGCTGCTGCAAGTTTAGGGGTAGGCGCCAACCCACCAGTCCAGATTGGTGATCTCTACAGCTGCAGAAACCTTTTTCTCAATTCCTGAAAGAGAAGTCAGAAACAGGGCGTTAACAAACCACCTCACGCAACTGGCAACCCGCATCCACAGACATGAGACTGTGGCGTCTGACACCCTTCAAGGGATCTGCCTAAAGCCCCAGGCCCTGGCAGGTGTATGCGTGTGCCCACAGATGCCTCTCCCTACCGTGGGGAGTTGAATCCACTGTCCACAGTGATGCTGCTGCTATCCATGCTGTCCAGGCGTGCCGAGTGGGTGGTTCTCTGGTTGCTGCAACTGTCCGTTTCTTTTGGGGCCAGGAGGGTGAGGTTCTTTTCAAATCTCCTCTGCAAGTCTCTTTCCTTCTCCCTCTCCAGCAGCCACTGCATGGTGCCAACGTCCTCTCTGTTTTTGTCCTCCTCCGTGTTCTTGTTGGTCCCTTCCTCGGAGTCGTCGTCATCGGAGACGTTGTAATAGTCAAAAGAGGCCTCCTGGTTGCCGCCGGACTCCTGCTGATGCTGGGAAGCAGGCAGGGCCTGCACCGCCGAGGTGCCCAGCGACGGCTCCAGCTTCTCGCACCGGCCGGGCAGCACATCCACAGGCGTCTTCGGGTGAGCTTTGAGGAGGGACAGGCTGGATTTGTGGTAGCTGTTTCCGGACAAGGTGCCGTGGAGAGGTTTGAACAGTGTGTCTTTGCTGAAGATCTCTTTCCTCTTGTCCAGGCTGCTGGGCTCAGCGCTGTGGTGCTGGACAAGGCGGCCGTTGGCCATCCCTTCGGCCATGGCGCCCGAGGGGGCGGGGATGCCCCCGGGCCCTTTGGGGGACTCCTCCTTGAGCCCCGCGGGCTCCCTGGAGGAATGTGGGGTCTGCCTGTCCGACAGGGGCAGCTTTTTCACGCCCTCGGCCAGAGTCAGGGCGTCGTGGTCCTCCTTGTTCTTGCCCAGAGGCGAGGGCGCCGTGAGCACCGTCTCGCTGGAGGTGTTGCACTGGAAGTAGTCGTCCGTGGCCGCCTTGGCGGGGCAGGAGCCCAGCTCGCCGAAGGCCGGCAAACTCTCCGGCGGCGGCTTGCCCGGCTCCAGCAGGCTGCAGGCGCTGGCTGGCTCCTTGCTGCCGCCCACCAGCTCCGGGATGCACACCTCCTTGTAGCTGGCGGCCGACGTGTGAGCCCGTGGGAGCCCGAGCGTCTGCGCGGGCCGCAACGTGCTGTCGTCGATGTGGGACTGGCTGGGGGTCTGGTCGTCCTGGCTGCAGCCCTCGGCCAGGTCCTCGGGCGTGCCCAGCGACGAGGCTCCCAGCGGTCCCTTGGCGTTCTCCATGGACCGCGAGCGCTCCTTGGCTTTGCTGGAACGCTCGTTGCGCGACCTCCGGTCCTGGGTATGGCTGTGGCTGCGGTGCACCTTGGAGTGGGAGCTGCCCCGCGAGGGCTCGGGGAAAGGCATCTCCGTCCGCCGTTTGGCCAGCTCGCCGGACACGTCCCACTCGGGCGTCATGGGGAAGTGCGCCTCCAGGGCGCCGGGGTTGCTGTGCATGATGAAGCTGTCGCCCTTGTGCTCGATGATGAAGCAGCCCTCGCGGGGCGCACGGGTCAGCGGGTCGCAGAAGTCGTAGTCGCGCTCGGCCGCTGGGTCGCGGTGCGAGCCGTCCGAGGGCTCGCCCCTGGACACGCGCGTCTTGCTGTGCGCGCGCGCCTTGCCGTGCGGCCTGCGGTGCGTCCGGCTCTTCCTGCTGCGGCCGCTGTGGTGCGCGGACGAGCCGGCCTTGCTGCGGTGCGCCTTCTCCTCCTCCAGCTTCTTCATCAGCGCCGTGTGGCGCGTCACGTTCTCCACCGTCAGGTCGGGGTTGATGCGCCGGATGATCTCCATCTCCACCTCGCGCGGGATGCTGGTGGGCGTGTCCTCGTCGCGCAGCGGCCACTCCTCGGGCGGGAACTGGGCCGAGAAGTTGGCCAGCTGCTTGGCCTTGTCCTTCTTGAAGCTCAGGCGGAAGAGCTTGAGGCCGAACTTCTTGGACTGCTTCTCGGCGTCCTTGGGCTTGGCCAGGGTGTCAGCCTTGTAGGAGAAGTTGACGGTGCTCTTGCTCTTGTCGGTGTGGGGCAACGGGCACAGCGCGGGGGGGCCGTAGGGGTCCTTGGCTTCCTTGGCGGCCTTGCGCTGCAGCGTGGACGCGTGCACGCTGTGAAGGTCCTCGCGGCAGCAGTGGCACGAGTCGCAGTGGTTTCGGGGCAAAGTCCTTTCCCTGATGCAGCCCGAGGCCGACGGCGTGATGCTGCCGGGCTGGGGCGAGGCACACTGGGACCGGTCGGGCACGCGCTCGTCCAGGTGGTACCACTTGCTGTTGGTTCTGATGAGCGACGGCGTGATGAAGTAGGTCTGCGGGGTGACGATGAAGTAGCCGTCCGGAGTCGGGTAGATCTTCCGCTCCCGGACCAGCGTGTTCAGCGTGTGCCGGAGGATCTCCTGGCTGGGGGTGGGGACACCTGCCAAACGAGAGGGAAACGGCAGGCTCGTGAGAAGGCAGAGGGATGGGCTGGCCACACCTGAGGCATCACCATCTGCCATGGGCTGCGGGTCCGAGGCGCCCCTCCCCCATCTGTCCTCCCCCCTCCCAAGATGCCCGGTTCTAGCTCTGCTCCCCACGAGAGGGATTAGGAGGTGGGGGGTCTTTACGGGGTGGTCAGGGTGGTCAGCAGAGAGGGTGGACGCTCCAGGAGATGCTCTCTAAAGAGAAGGAATGAGGTGGAAGAGATTGAGAGCCATCTTTGAGGCCAGCTCGCAGACAGGGGAACGTGGGAGCACATCCAAATCCATCTGTACTAGGAGTTGGGGTCTCTGTTATAACTTGGCTAGGAATGATCACAAGGAGATGATGAAGAAGGAAAAACCCAGGATCCCAAGACATGTGACACATAGGCAGGAGGATGGGGATACTTTACCTAAACAGGAAAAACACCTGTGGGGTAAACACCTTTATCTGTCAGGAACATGTCTCTTTCGGTGGGCCCATCTTAGGAGGTTGGGGGGCTGCCATCACAGATAAGAGACTTGCCAGGAACCATCTCCAGTGTGCTGGAGAATAGATAAGGGTGTCTGTTCCTTCATCTAAGGCAGATCTCTTAATCTGTGTCCACACCCCACAGTGGGGGGATACTGTGGTCTGCAGGCCAAAAGGGGCCCTTGCCCAGACACCAAATCACCATGTGCCTTGATCTGGGCTTCCCAGCCTCCTCTAGAACTGAGAGTGATACATTTCCATCATTTAAATAACTTACTGGAATACCTGGGGGCTATTTACTCCCCCCCCCCAACCTGTGACATTTTGGACAAACTGTCTGACAAACTGACAGAATCCTATTAATTCTGCCAAACTTCAAAGCACAGTTGCATGGAAGGTAAACAGGATTCAAAGGCGTTTGCTTAGTACTGGGAATCTTAGATGTCCTGGATCGCTCTTAGGATATTAGTATCTAAAAAAACAGGAAAATATAAACAATGGCAAGAGAGAGCTGGGAGTTAGCCAGCTGCTGTGTGACAAGTGACAAAAGCTTCACTGCACCAAACCATGACAGACAGGACTTTTTACTTTTATTTTTTGAGACTAGGTCTCAGTATGTTGCCGAGGGTAGTCCCGATCCCATGGACTCAGGCGATCCCCAGACTCAGCCTCCAGGTAGCTGGGATTACAGGTACTGCTTTTTTTTTGTTGAGACTAAAGATCTCACTACGGTACCTGGGGTACTCGCGAATCTGCAAACTCAAGTGATCCTTGGCCTTTTGCCTCCCAGTGCTTGGATTATAGGCTCACATCACCACGTCCGACTTAGACCATTTTTAAAGGGCAGGAAAATGGGAAGCATTTTACACAATGGGATATAAATTACAGAAGAGGAAAAAGAATCTGGACGTAGTAGAAATAGCTATCTTATCATGGACGACCAAGCTTTAGTCAGAGAGAAGCAAGATGCCCTTTGACCTTCTCTGGGCACTCATCTTTAGAGATGAAGTTTACTAGTTAGCCTTAATTTTAGACGTCCCATAAAGGGCAGTTAGACATGGCTGCTGCTTACAAGAGAGCCTCCAGTTGTGAAATGGTTCCTTTCATTTGGAAGGAGCCCACAGTGCTGGTGAGAATTGGGTGAGAACTTTCTTCCCTTTCTGGCAGAAGTCTGCAGCAGGATGGAGGTGGTTTCACTAATCTGTAACCAGAGGTCCCAGTAAGCACTTCAGCGGAAGCTCAGGTGTACATCTGCCTGATCGTCGAGTCCAAAACTGCTAATTCTTAAAAGCAGAAACGCCATCAGCAAACCACCGATACGTCTTTGTAGCATAACTGCTCCTGATTTCAAAGGGCTTTGGGGCGGGTTTCTGACTTTTTCCCTTGACAATGAAGATCTTGGCTGGAAGACCTGAGGGGTGGGACTCTCCAGGGGGCGATGCCCATGGCCAAGCGCCAGGTCCGCTGAGGGTAAGGATACACGTCTGATTGGTTGGAATGACGTCATCTAGACACAGACCAGGCTGTCAATAGTCAACCGTCTGACCCAGCAGCCTGGCAGTGGTTTTAGCGGAGAACAAAAGCTTGGGCATCAGGTCCCGACTGCTGGATTCCATTCTCAGCTCCATCGCTGTTAGCTCAAGGGCAACACCCTCCTGGCCAACCCCCTGCACATCTTGAAGTTCTGACCCCCACACATCAGAGCGTGACCCTATTTGGAGACAGGGTCTTCACAGAGATAGTCACGTCACAGTGAGGCCACTCTCCTTGGGGTGGTCCCTAAGATGATGGTGTCTCTTGATGAGGCAACCTGGAGGCCTGGACCCAAGAACACACGCAGACAAAAGATGACATGAAGACAGCATCCGCCAGCAGAGGACAGAGGCTGGAACAGCTACCTCCCTCCCAGCCCTTGGGAGAAAACCACCAACCCTGTCCTTGATCTTGGGTGTGCAGCCTCCGCCCTGCAGGACATACTTCTGCAGCCAAGCTGACCTGCTGTGCAAGCACTGCCCAAGGAAGCTGGCCTCCACCGTCATGAGAATGTGGGCAGTCGTTCCCATCCAGAGCGGCCACTGTGAGCCTGTGTGTGACTCTGTGTGACTGCCGGACACGCGCTGACCACTTGGTGTACTTCGGTTATTCATGGTCCCAGCTGGGTCATGGCCCGGGCAAGCTCAGATTGCCCCAGGAGCACTGTGGGGCCCCCAGAACATCTGGCAGAGCTGGGAAGCTTGGTCTCCTCCCCCAGTTCTTTGCAAACTGCTCAAGCGGGGCAGGGAGGCATCAGCAGTGGCCTGGCACTCTCAAGGGGCCAGAGTCGATGAATGTGATGGGCTCTGCACCCACTGTGTCTTCAGAAGGCATCCATCACCCCCACCGCGGAGGGGGTGCTACTCAGAGGAAAAGGGTGGTGTGATATCATTCAGTGATTCTTTAGTCTCCTGGTAGGCTAATGCAGGGGTGGGGGGTCAGGGGGGCGGCCTTATGTTGTAGATAGTGCCGCAATAAACACCCGAGAGTCCTTTCGAATGAGCGTTTTTGTGTCCTTTGGGTAGATTCCCAGAAGTGGGATTGCTGGGTCGAATCTTGGGGTAGACAATGATGTTAAATATATATATATATATTATATATATATAATATATATATACGTATATATACGTACATATATGCAATCAATTATAAAAAAGAAAAAGAAATTAACAAAAAAGAAAGGCACATTGGTTTTCTATGCAAATGACCTCAACACTGGTACGGTAGCAAAAAACTGTTTTTCTTTAGTTGGATGACTATTCCTGCATAAAATTTTAGGAGCTTCTAAACAAAATTAAAAACGAAGGTCAAACAAATTAGTCCTACAACTCCAAAATTAAGTAAGCAATCCTTAAGCATCTCTAAGAGAGTAACTTAAGAGAGCTTTGACCGCTGACTGGCAACCAGGGTGACTGTGGGAGTGCCATGAACCCCGAAACAAGTCCCAAGATGAGACCCCCCCATTCATATTCATGGACACAGGAGCCAGAGGACATGTCCAGCTTAAAATCCAGCCGGTGTTGATGTGGGGGCATCTTTCCAGTTCTGTGTCACAGAGGGACATTTTGAAAAAAATGTGAGGCTCACTTGGAAGAATTTGTGGTTGAACAGTTTATGATGATAAGAGAAAGCTGAGGTAGAATTCACAACTGTAGTTGTTAGGCTAAGACCAAAATTCAGCCATCTTCCAATGGGCTGACTGGAGATGACCTTCCTGACTGACCAAACTACAGAATCAAGGCCATGACACCACCATGTTTATTTGTGCCATTAAGAATAAGCTCTCTGTCCCACATGAAAGGATACATTTCCATGAGAACTTAGAGTTAGTCTCTCTAGATTCTGAATGTTCAGGTATACCCATCTAATAAAATTCAATTTTTTTTTGAGAGAGACTAGGTCTCGCTATGTTGCCTGGGGTAGTCCCGAACCCGCAGACTCAAGTGATTCCTAGCCTCAGCCTCCCAGGTAGCTGGGATTACAGGCATGGATTACAGGCATGTGCCACCACACCCGGCTATTTTTTAGAGACTAGGTCTTGTTAAGTTGCCTGGGGTAGTCTCGAACCCACGCTCAAGCGATCCCTGGCTTCAGCCTCCCAGTGCTGGGATTACAGGTATGCATCACCGTGCCCGGCTAAAATTTGATTTGTAAAAACAAACTAACAGAAAACCCTAGAAATAGACCCCAGACTACTTTTCATTCTTCTCCCTGTGAGATTTCCAAGCCTGAACTGAAATAACTGCTAGTATAATTGTTATTTTATTTTATTCCCAGGCTCCAGGGTAATCACTGATATTTTCAGCTGTCTCTGCTACCCAGGATGTCACCAGGTACTAACAACTACCCAGGGTTCCACCAGGATCTGTTGAGAAAAGTTGAAAAAGAGGTGGTTGTGATGGCTATTCTGAATGTGTGACCACTCCACCATTTCTCGATTCTACTACTAAAGTTCAGCATACATTTGGATTCTGTAGACTTAAAAGGTAAGCCTTTCATCCAAACAGGGTGGACCTGACCTCTTCATCTTACATCTTTCAGAGCAAAACCAGATCTTTCAAACACTGACAATGTGACAGTGTGACACTGTCATATGTCATGTGACATTTGTCAAACAAAGGCCAAACTAATTAGTCCTACAACTCCAAAATTAAATGCACAATTCTTAAGTGCATCTACGAGAGCAACTTAAAAGAGCTTCCACCACTGACCTTCAACTAGGATGACTGGGAGCGCCATTCAGTTATTTCACATGTTCATAATGACAATGTGACATTACTGAATGCACCATGGCATCAATCCTGTGATCTAACACTTGTGGGGCTAGGGAAAATTAATGTTTATATGTTTACAAAACAGTCTGAAAACTTTTAACGGGCTTCTTTCAATTATTGCTTCTTGCTTCTGAAGGACCCGAGCTCAGGGAAAATTCAATGAAAACCAATGCATGTGGGTCAGTCAGAAACACACTGTAAATGCTGTTAACCTTCTCTAGTGAACTCCACAGCCAATCTCAAACAACCCATAGTAGCCTTACAGGTCTAGCGCTGACCTGAGATCTGCTTTCCTTCCAGAAAGACTCACCAGTAGCAACTAACAAGGACTAGCTCAATTTAAATGGTGATGTGTGGAAGGAGGGATGGAGGGATAGAGGAAAGGAAGGAGGGATAGAGGGAGGGAAGGACGGAGAGATGGAAGGAGGGATAGAGGGAAGGAAGGAGAGATGGAGAGAGGGAGGGAGGGTAGCTATTTAGAAAGCTGAAAGCAAATACATAGCCTTTTTAAACCTCTGAAAATGTATTCTTCTGTCTAGAATCCAAACTGGTACATAAAAGTTGTTTAAAAAATTCAACCAATATAGAAAGATGACAAAAGGGTTTCAGTCTCTATATAGATGACTTGAGCAGAAGACTTCTCATAAAAACACTTTCATTAGCATAGGGATATCAGAACAGGATCAATCCCAAAATCTGGACTATTCTGTCATCTGTAACATAGGCACATTAAATATAAGAGGGAAAATGTTTTAGCAATACTCTGTTAGCTTATGGGCAGTTTTGCCAGGTTAACATACTCATAACTCTGTCAGTGAAACAGATATAATCTGTGTTCCTAAGTTTAAACTTCTACCTGCCCTGAAGTTTTTGTCGGGCTTCTCGGTTTTAAAAACTGTTCAAAAGGAGATGAATAAAAATTTTGAAGATGACATAAGACAAAATGATTGCAGTGAGAGCAAACTATGCCTGTATCCAAAAAGGTTTATGCGTTTGCATGAACGGATGGACAGAATAAAGGTAATTTTGACTAGCAAAATATGTCACTTAAACTTCAAAACTTGGTTTTCAAGTAGTAAGATATAAAACAAGTTGCTTTTATCTTCCAGAGTTTGGAATAGTCAGGAAAAAGATATTTTTTCCCACTAGGATTCAAGCAGTGCTAAGCTTCCTGACGTGTTCTCATGGGCAGGACGGATAGGGCTGATGAGCTGGCTGGATGATACAGCTCTCCTGCCCCCGGGGACCCACAGTCTCATGGACTAAACAAAATGCATTCCATTGTGCTTCCCTGAAGATCTGCAAATGCTAAGACATGCAGCCAACAGCATGTATCACTGAGGTCTCTTGTAGGTTCAATGAAAGATCTGTCAAGCTTTGGTTTTAATGTCAGCACCACATGCATCTGGGTCTTGGCTGAGTCTATACCAGGCCAGCCAAACGTGGCTGGAGTGTGTTCCCTGTAACACATATGTCATGGCATGTGGGTGAAAGTGTGCACACACAAAGGCCAGCCTTTAAGGAAATGGAGATTTCAGAGAACTAAGGTTCTGGTTCTCTTGGAAAATGAGGAAATCTGGCCATTTGGGCAAGGTTCTACAAGCTTGGGGGTACAGGGGTGGCGGGGGGAGGGGGACTGCTTCTCTTGAGGTGAGACACTGGTTCTTTGGCTAATTTCATGTCAACAGCTCCCAGCGCTGAGCATACAAGCAACTGGGAGAGGCCTTCTTTATACAATAGTACTAGACAAGGAAACACGTGTCTGACTTCTCTTAAAGAAAAAGAAATCTTGACTAATTTATCAACTACTTTTAACACCCAACAAGACGAGACTAAGCATGTCAGCCAGTTCATGCAGACACGGCTCTCTGTCCCTCCCCCGCAGCGGGAACATTCTCAGGTGCTCCTGATTTGCTCCCAGCAAGGGTGGCACTCATGGGCTTAAAGAAGGTGGCATCACAAAGGTGGGTCGGCTTCTTGGTGGCCTTTGCCAGAATTCTCCATGGCTCCTGACTGGATTTCTCAGAGTCAATGAAAAAACTATGACAGCCAAAGAAGGCAGATCATTTCTGAAGGAACCCAGCTGCTTCGACGTCTGACTAGAGAACTAAGACGCTTCTAGCCAGTCCTGGCCAAGGATCTCTTCCCACTCTATGACAATGTGGGAGAAACAGGCACGGAGGTTCCAGTGACATGCAGCAGCCACCCGGGGCGTTCTCTGTCACATTACCTGGGAAGCATGTGGCCAGATGCTCCATCAGCGCCTCCTGGGTGACAGGCTTTCTCGCCGAGTTCATTGCTGAGATGGCCAAGCAGAGGATTTCCCCGAGTGGAATAAACTGAGACTGGCTGATGGGAGACATACTGATGGGCGACACATCACCTGCGGGAGGATGAGCAGGTCGTTAGCAATGCAGGTATGAGTCACACACACCTGTACACAGGTGCACCCCTCCCCAAGCCCGGGCCCCCACAGGACGAATGCAGCACCCCCTGAAGCCAGCACAGCAGAGCCAGGTCCTCCCAGGGGGAAAGACTCCCCCAGAACAGTGGAGGTGCCATGGCCCGGGCCTGTGAAACTGGCCTTGAAGCCCGTGGCAGCATCTAAACATGTATGACCAAAGGCTTATGGTCACCAGGCTTTCAAACACGGCTTCTTTGTATTCACTTGGAGCTGACTGACTGACTGCCAGC